>CAUYQU010012087.1:0-127048 GCA_963574635.1 Cheracebus regulus
GTTTATGTCCTTTGTAGAGACATAGATGAATCTGGAAACTATCATTCTCAGAAAACTGGCACAAGAACAGAAAATCAAACACCTTATGTTCTCACTCATAGGCAGGTGTTGAACAATGAGAACACATGGACACAGGGAGGGAAGCAACACATGCTGAGATCTGTTGGGGGGACTTGAGGAGGGACAGCTGGGGGTAGGGATTTGGTGAGGGATAACATGGGGAGAAATGCCAGATATAGGTGATGGGGTTGGAGGCAGCAAACCACATTGCCATGCATGTACCTATGCAACAATCCTGCATGTTCTGCAAATGTATCCCAGAACGTAAAGTGCAATTTAAAAAAAAAAAAAAAAAAACATTTAACAGAAGATCTAACCTCTTAACAAACTTTAGAGAGCATAATAAAGTATTGCTAACTATAAAAAAAATGAATAAAGAGAGGCCTCTTGTTCTCTATTAAAAGTTTGAGATTTTAGAATAGTGAAGTGGTGACTGGGAATGGTGGCTAATGCCCGAAATCCCAGAACTTTGGGAGAATCCTTCCAAGGTCAGATTGAGACCAGGAGTTTGAGACTAGCCTGGGACATAGCAATACCCTGTCTGAAAAAAATAGTAATTAAAAACAATTTGCTGAGCATGGTGATCCATGCATGTAGTCCTGGCTACTTGGGAGGCTGAGGTAGGAGGATTACTTGAGTCCAGGTGCTCAAGGTTACAGTCAGCTGTTATCCCACTGCATTCCAGCCTGGGTAATGGTGCAAGATTCTGTCTCAAAAAAACAAAACAAAATACCCAAGTAGGAATAAAGAAGTCTTATTTATTTAATTGTAAAATTAGTTTAGTTAGTCATTAAGTAGTTAGAAGTATGATTGTGTACAGCTTAGAACATATAAACTAATGTACTTCTTTTTCTTCTTTATTTTGTTGTACATTAAAATATCTATATAACATATTAATATTTGGTCTTATGAATTATATTGATATTTTCTTTTTAACATGTCTCCCTCATATTTAAACTCTATTTCTTGTAAACATTTAGTAGATTTCTTTTTCTTAGCTGTCTCTCTTTTGATGGTTTATACATTTATATTTAATGTAACTATTGACATCCTAGATCATTTTCTATTTATCTGCTTTATTATTTATTTATTTGTTCCTCCTTTTCTGATCTTTTTTGAAGGGTGAATTGAAGATTTATTTTTTCAGGTCTATCACCTTTTTATTTGTATCTTTTTCTAATTAATAGTTTCTCTAGAGATTATAAAATGCATTTCAACTAGTAACAGTCTTTTCAAAAATTGTCAGGTACTTTACAATGAGAGAATAATAAAACATATTTATTTACTCCTTATTGTCATATATTATGCTTCTACATATTCAGTAAACTCATAATATATTATTCTTATATTTTTATTACTTTTACTTTTGAACAGTTTTTTAGAGTTCAAATAAAATAATATCTGATAAGCATTTTATATTTTAAAAATATACTACATATAAATTATACATATTGTGGTATGCAGCATAATAGCCTTAAAGAGATGTCTATATATTAATTCCCTGGACTTGTGAGTATATTATGTAACTTAAAGGAGATTAAGGTAGCCAATTGCTATGGTTTGAATGTCTGTGACCCTTCCAAAATTCATGTTATAATTTAATGTCCAAAACAACAATATTACAAAGTAGAACTTTTAGGAGATGATGAGTCATGAAGGCAGACTCCTCTCCAAATGATGCAGAAACATGCTACTCTTGAAAGCAGACAACAGCCCTCTAGAGCCTTAATCTTGGACTTCTAGTGCCTTAATCTTGGACTTCTCAACTTCCAGACATGTGAGAAATAAATTTCTGTGATTTCTATTAGGTTGGTGCAAAAGTAATTGTGGGTTTGGCCATTCCTTTTAATACCCAAAACCACAATCACTTTTGCACCAACCTAATAAATTATCTTGCCTGTGGTATTTTGTTACAGCAGCAAAATTGGTATCCAAATATAGCAAGAAACTGGTATCAACAAGTTGGATGTTGGTATCAAAAAAAAAAAACACCTAAAAACGTGGAAGCAGCTTTGAAAGTGGGTAATGAATAGAGGCTGGAGCATAAAGGCCTATTTTATTAAGGGCTGAGAAGAAGAGTTGTAAACAGATCCCCAGTCTTCTTAGTGATTATCTAAATGATCATGATCAAAATATTGGTAGCAATGTGGACAGTAAAGGACCTCATTCTGATGAGGTCTTAGATGGAAATACAGAATATCTTATTGGAAACTGGAGCAAAGGCTATCCTAGTTACAAAGGGGCAAAGAACTTGGCTGCACTATGTTCATATTCTAGTATCTTGTGAAAGGCAGAACTTAAGAGCAGTGAATTATGATATATGGTAGCAGGAGAAATCTCTAAGCAAAGTGTTCAGGGTGCTGCGTAGCTTCTCTTAATCTCCTATAGTAAATTGCAAGAAGAGAGACATATTTTAAAGATGGAATTTACAATTAAAAGAGAAGTATAACTCAAAAATTTAGAAAATTCTCAGCCCAGCCAGATTGTAAAGAATGAAAAGGTATGTTTAGGAGAAAACACTAAGGGTTTGGCCAAGTGAATATTTGACAAAATGACTATGAATAGAAGGAAGACAGATGCTATTTTTCAGGAAAATGCAAGTTTAACTCTGAAGGCATTTTGCAGATCTTGGAGACTGCTACTCCTGCTATAAGCCCAGAGTACCAAGAATGAGAGGGCAGAATGGTTTCAAGGGAGGGCTCAGTGTTCCCATGGGACCTCAGGGTTTGCTTTCCAGAGCAACCTCAAGTTTCTGCTCCTCATACACAAGCACAGCATCCCTCGGCTTCGCAGCTGGCTCAAGCTGACCCAGGCACAGCTTGGGCCACCACACCATAGGACACAGGGGCTACAACTTAGCAGTGTCCACAAAGTGCTAACTCCAGATTCTCAGAATGCATGAGTCATAGAGACATTGCTACCTCAATCTAGATTTCAAAGAATGCCTCAGAGAGATACTGGGCCCAGAGATCCACCGAAGAAGTGGGGCTACCACAGAGATCTTCACTAGGGCAAAGCTCAGTAGAGCTGTGGGCACAGGACTGCTCCCAAGACCACAGATCTATAGAACTACCAGCCTGTAAAGCCAGTTGAGGAGAGTAACAAGTATCTGACTCCAACAAGTGAGATTTTCTGCATGGGCTGGGCTCAGCAAAGTCACAGGAATTGTGGGCCTAACCTCCACCCCAATATGTTCAGAAGTCAGGGCATGGAGTCAAAGAATATTCTTCTCATGTCTCAAGATTTAATGTTGTTTGCCTTCTTGGGTTTTAGACATACTTGGAAACTGTCAGCCCTATCTTCTTTCTTATTGCTTGCTCCCTTTTGGAATGGGAATGTCTATCCTATGCCAATCCCATCATCATATTTTGGAAGCACATGCCTTGTTAGATTTTACAGGCTTACAGCTAGAGAAAAATTTGCCTCAGGATGAAACACACACCTTTCAGTTCTGCCCACATCTGATTTAGATGATATTTAAGTGAGATACTGGACTGGACTTTTGAGTAGTTGTTGGAACGAGTTAAGACTTTTTGGATTATTAAGATGAAATAAATGTATTTTATATGTGAGGAAAAGGGAAAAAAAATAAAAAGGTCACCAGGTCTTGAGTGTTCGTGTTTCCTCCAAAATTCATGTTGAAATTTAACTCTGAATACAACAGCATTAAGAGACAGGGCCATTAGGAGATAACTAAATAATGAGAGCAAAGTCATCACATGTAGACTGAGGGATCTTATGAAAGGTGAAGGCAACTGTGTTTATATCTTTTACCCTTCCATCCCTTCTGGCATGTGAGGACCTAGCACACATCTCCTCCAGAGGCCAAGATCCACACTGGACAGTCACTGAATATACCAGCACCTTGATTTTGGACTTTCCAGCCTCCAGAATTGTGAAAAATAAATTTTTATTCTTTATAAATTATTTAGTCTGTGTTATTTTCTTATAGCAGCACAAACAGACTAGGGAACTAACCCTTTGATCTAAAATAGGGAGCTTATCCTAGATTATGGGTTGGCCCCATGTGACCACCAGGGTTCTTCAAAGTGGAAGAAGGAGGCAGAAGAGATGAGCGATGTGCTCCAAAGAAGACCTAACCCACTGCTCCTGTCTCTGAGAATGGTGAATGAGAAACGTGGTAAAGAATGCAGGAAGGCAGACTCCAGAAGCTGGAAAAGGCAAGGAAATGGATTCTCCTCCAGAGCCCTCAGAAACAAATATAGTTCTACCAACACCTTGATTTCAACCCAGTAAGATCAGTGTTCGACTTACCTACACAAATTTACGTTGTTTTAAGCCACTACATTTGTGATAATATGTGATCGCAGCAATACAAAACTAATAAATATCTAATAAAGTAACATTTAACAGTTATTTCTTTTTATCAAACTATTTACTCTGATCTTGCCTATTTTTCACACAGATAGGCATTTGTATCTGAAATCATTTTGCTTCAGCCTAAATAACTTACTTAAGTACGACTTTTAGGGCAAATCTATTGAAGATAAATTCTCAATAGTTTTGTCCACCTATAAATGTCTTTCACCTTGTGTTTCATTTTGTTTTTGAATGAAATTTTTGCAGTATAGAATTCTGAATAAAATGATTTTTTAATTTAGCACTTTAAAGATGTTTCATAATTTTTTCTGATCTTCACTGTTTATGAAGCAAGGTCAGCCTTTTTCTTAGTGTTATATACCCACATACAATGAATTTACTCACTTTCTCATCTGCTTTTAGATTGCTTCTTTATGCTTGATTTTCAGTACTTTCCCTACGCTACGTGAAAGTGAGGTATTCTTTGTATTCATTCTGCTTGGCGTTCACAAACTTTTTAGATGGGTGGATTGATGTCTTTATGAATTAAAAACTTATCTCCCATAATATCTTCAGATATTTCTTCTGTTTCATTCTCTTTCTTCATTCCTTTTATGACTAAAATTACATATACATTTGATTGATACTGTCCTACAAGTCTTCAGAGACTCTATTTTGTTTTTATTATACTTTTGCTCCCTTTGTATATTTTAGTTTGAATAATTTCTATTGAGATTTCCTCAGTTAACTGATAACTTCCTCCTCTTCCTCAAATTTTCTAATCTATCAAATTAAATCTCAAATTCTCATATTGTAACTTTAATTCATAGCATTTATATTTGGGTCTTTTTCGTAGGTTTCTCCTTGTTGCTGAAAATTTTCATTTATTCACAGATATCATCCTCCCCCTACCCCTGAAATATCATCATAGTTATTTTCTAAACTTCTTTCAGGCTATTTGTACATCTGGTACATCTTTAAATTTAGTTCTTTTGACAGTTTCTTTAGTAACATTAATTTTTTTCTTCATGTGTCCTATAGTATATTATTATATTATATGAAAAGAACTATGGAGACTAAAATAAATTATTATTTAAACGTAGAAAAGGGTCCAGCTTTCTGTTAGGCTTCTGGTGTGGGCAGGAGAGTCTTAATCTGTAATTAAGCTGGGTCTGGGCTTTGTTTTTTCTTTAGCTAGAAACATTTACTACTGTATTCAAATAATTTTACCACTGGATGTGAGTTTCTTTTCAGCAGGACTTGGGATGTGAGCCTGGAAAGACTCCAAAGATTGCTTCATGTTTCATAGCCTAGCTACAAGCTTTCAAAACTGTGAGAACATTCATTCTGCCTTAAACTCTGGCTGTCAGGTTTTGAGGCTGGTGAGGAGCTCTCTCCTGTCATGGAGGTCTGACTCTCAGACTTCTTCATTCCGGCTGCCCATTCCTCAGATTTGGAGTGGGGAATGCTGTCGCAGGGCTTGGGTTCTTCAGCAAGGGCCTCAAAGGCCTTAGATGTAGTTTTCCTCATTCTCGTTTTTTGTCTACATTTCTCTGCAAGTTCTGTGCACTGATGCCTCAAGTGGCTCTCTCTGTGCAACCCTTCCTCTACTACATTTCCTCTGACCCTCATCTGTGGCATTTTTCCCTTCCTTCCACTGCTCCACCATGAAGATGATTAAGATCTTTTCTTTTCTGGCAGGAGATTATAACTTTTTTGGATTTTAGTTCATTTGGGTTTCTTTGGCCTCAATTTTCTAATAGGTTTTAATAAAATAAAATGTTTCTGTGCTGTTTTCACTTATATTGAAAGTCACACCACCCACTTTCTATATTTTAAGCTAAGTGTAAAGTCTAATATGTTCTTTTAAAACTATGGTCACCTTATTTTTATTTATTTTCATTTTCATTATATTAGTTTTTTGGATTGTGAAGTTATTCTCACAATGAGATGACTGCATATTTCTGCCATCTTAGCTATTTATTTTTATATTTTAAAACAACGTTGAAAAAATTCCTGCATGATTCCTAGAAGTAGATACCTATTCACGCTTAATCTACTAACCAGTAATGAACATATTATGGTTTCTGGATAATTTACTCATAACAAATGTTCTTGGCAAAAAATAAAAAACAAATGAAGGAACTAAGTGATTAAGTTTGAAGGTTATTTAAATGTTCTCTTACACTAAATTTTTATTTGAATTTCCCTTGTTTTGGTAGAAAATCACCAATATTTTATTAATTATTGATTTGTTCTGATTTCTTCTTACCTGATCTTCATACATTTAGTATTATAACATAATACTCAATTCAATAATGGCATGTGCTTCTTCTCTTCAAGAACATCTACTATCTTGTTTAAAGTTAGAGCGCTTGTCACACATAAATCAACTCCTGTAGTTTGCCATTGTTCACCTAGTGTTCTATGAAACACACATTCTGTCCTTATACCTTGGAATATTTTTCTGATACTTCCTTTCCTTTCTGGTAAGAGATCCAAACAACCAATTATTGCCTTATTTTACAATACTTATTTTATAATTTATTCGAAATCATCTATTTTTGTCCTGGCATTTTCTCATATTCTGTCATTTCGTTAGCTAACATTCTGACTGTAGCAGCATTTTTCCAGTTGATGCAGTTACTTCTTTGTAAGAGGAGCTCCAAAGGATAATGGCTTTTATTTCATAGTTGCATAATGCAGAAGAAAGTGATGGCCTGTATTCTTTGGTGGCTTAGAAGTAAACATTATTCGTTCACTGAATTAATTTTAAAAATACATGGGATTAAGCCATACATCAAATTATAGTTCATATTTCAAAATGGTTTCATCTTTATTCTAGTATATAATAGCTTTTATGTGAAGTGTATATCCTGTAGAATGTTGTTAAAAATATTTTCCTCCGAATATGACTGCATTTCTTAAGATAAGAAAAAGGGTGTTAAAGGGAAGATAGTCTCTCTCTCTCTCCCTCTCACTGTTTTTCTCGTTCTCATAGCTAGAAACAGTCTACCAGCCTACCAGTTCCTTCAGGCTATTTACCATTATTTTTATTTCAAAAGTCACCAGTCTAAAAAGTTCTAAATTTAAAACAAGATACTTTGTGATAATAATCTAATTATACCCCCTTCTCTCCAGAGCCTTGAGAAATATGTTGTAATAGGGACATGAAGCTGACCATCAAGCTTCTCAAAACCCTAATTCTGGAATCCTAAGTTAATGGATTATGCATGGAAAGGGTAGAAATGTCCTATTTTGTTAAATAGTCCTGACATTTTTACAAGCATAAGCAACTGTATCTGCACTCTTTACATTCTACTCTAAATGTTTCAAATCTCCAAACTTGCAAAACTTGAGATTTTTGTTCCAAAGAGATCATAATATTGTATATTATAAAGGAAGACAAAAGGCATAGGTAATTTTAGCAGCAAAACAATTGATTCAATTATTCTCATGTTACTTGAGTAAGGGAGAAGAGGACTGGCAAATGCATATTGATTGATTTTAAAATGCTGACCTAAGATAGGAAAAGAAAGCAAAGACTGCCTGAAAAGCTTGTGAAGTGGCTCATAGCAGAACATTATGATGTTTGTGCTGATTTAGTTGTACCCTGGAGCAAGGAGAGGTTATTAATATTACTGTTTGAGTTTCCTCAGGTATCTACATATGGGATATGGTTTAACAATAAGGAAAATTTCAGCCCTGGTGTGTGTGGTTAACTTTCATCATAGAGGTGCTACCGTGCTGTCTTCTTTATGCACAGTTTATTCTATATAAAAATCTTGTATGTGGTAGATACCCACAAGTGGATGATAATGTTCAAGTTGTTTTAAAAATATCGTTTGTGTCTGGGTAATATTTTAAAGTATGTTATTGCATGCTTTTCTTATCTGTATGCGTTGACATTTTCCTTCCTCAGGCAAGATATATGGCAGGGCCTCAGGGAAGACATGAAGCAAGGCCAAGGGCACTTTTCAAAAGTTTGGGATCTTACATCTCCTCATCAGTACACTCAATACACCTCACCCCCAAACTTAAGCTCTAGATAGAATTTCTATGCCTGATCGAGAAGATACAAGCGATATAGGGAGTGTGAAAAAAATATGTTTAGTATGAAAAAAATGCACAAGGAGAAAAGCATTCTCACTATAAAGCCAAAAAGAGATTTATTGTGGCTGTGCGCAATAGAGAGGTCTGTGACTCTGGGCACTTTAAATCATGTTCTTTGGGAACAGCGCAAAAGGAATAGCTGCATGGTCTGCATGCATGACACTGAAACTACTAAGGCCCTGATGGCAGGGAGAGTGGATGTCTTGTAGTAACATGTTTGCCTCTTTGCAATCTCAGCATCCAGAGAGACAGCACTTCTACTTCTTGTCTACAACAAACTCCTTTGTGCTTTAGGACAGTATATGGCTCTAAATCTCTGGTATGACTGAAGAAAAAAGAAACAGTGGGCAGAGGAGATGACAAAATAGAATTAAGTTTGTAATCCTATGGAATCAGTGGTCAGATCTTAAGTTGAACTCCTAAAAAAATATGATTTCTTATATACCTACCTTTGTAAAATGTGGTTCAAAAATGCTATGGGAGCTGGGTGCACTGGATTTCACCAGTAATCCCAGTGCCTTGGGAGGCCAAAATGAGAAGATCGCTTGAAGCCAGGAGTTCGAGACCAGCCTGGGCAATATAGCAAGACCCCATCTCTACAAAAAGAGATTCAAACAAACTTAGTTGGATGTGTTGGTGTGTACATACAGTCCTAGCTACTGGGCTGAGGTGGAAGGATCACTTGAACCGAGAAGTTTGAGGCTGCAGCAAGCTATGTTGGTGCTATTTCCCTTTAGTCTGAGTGACAGAGCGATACTCTGTCTCTAAAAAAAACTAACAAACAAAAAATATGATGCATACTTGTGTGCACAGTATGTTATTGAGTGGCTAAGAGAATTAACTTCCAATAATAAATACTTCTGTCATCTGGATGAAGTACTCTCTTACTGTTCTCTAGGCAAATAAACGTTGATTATTTTCAGATGCTAAAGTTGAGCTTCAGAATCATGTCAACCTTCTTTTCAATAATTCAGTCTTCTTTAAATGAAGACAACATTAAGAAACACCTCCATATTATTTCATGGTATATAGGCATCATATTTTCTTTATCCAATCTGTCATTGATGGGCATCTAAGTTGATTCCATGTCTTTGCTATTGTGAACAGTGCTGCAGTGAACATTCATGTGTGTGTGTCTTTAAGGTAGAATAATTTATATTCTCACTTATAAGTAAGTGGGAGCTAAATGTTGAGAACTCATGAACACAAAGAAGGACACAGACAATGTGGTCTTCTTGAGGGTGGACGCTGCCAGGAGGGAGAGAAGCAGAAAAAATAAATATTGGATACAAAATTTAATACCTGGTAATACCAGGTTGATGAAATAATCTGTACAACAAACCCCCATGACACAAGTTTACCTGTATAACAACCCTGCACTGTTACCTATGTAACAATGCAGGATTATATTACCTATATAGCATTTCTGAACCTAAAAAAAATTGAAAAAGCAAAAAAGAGCTATAAATAGAGTCATACTTCAGGTGTCCTGTTGTCTATGGGAAATTATACCTTTATGAGGCTCACATAATAGATACATCAATCAATCTGTTAATTTTTTGATCAGTCTAGGATATAGCCATAAATGGCACTTTAAATTTTGATTAGTTTTCCTCCATCTTTTCTACTATGAAGTTGAGAAGGTGAAATGATTGGGGTGGATTGGCGAAGTGGTTAAAATTAAAAGAAGCCAAAGAGGACAGCACTAAAAGACTTCATAATCAGGGAGTCCTAAAGTTCCTTTTGTATGAGTTGGATTTTATTGTCATGCATAATCTGATGGTTTCGTTGTCTAGCCCTTTCCTTGCACAACTCTCAATTTCAGTATTATCTCCTTATGGTTTATAAAGTTGCCACTTTTTTTTTTCAAATTATTGTGACTTAGTAATTATACATATTGTGTGTATAAAACTCTAAATATATTTTAATATTTTCTTTGGTACAATTTGACTACAAATATCTTCATGCATCAGAGTGTTTTAAGGACACATTTTAATAATAGGAAAATATTAAATGAGTTACCTTGAACTTTGAAATCTGATGCTCTGAATCTGAAACCTTATCTCTGTGTGATAAATTAGTTAATATAGGTAGAGTACTTAGAAAATAACCTTAAGTCCTGCTAAACGTTATGTAAATGTGTGCTATGACCATTTTTAAATTATCTTCCAACTTTTTATTTTGAAATAATTTTAGACTTAAGGAAAAGTTGCAGAAACAGAGAGTACCCTTATACCCTTCACCTAATTTGTCCTAATGTTAACATCTTATAAAACTAGGGTACAATTATTGAAACCAGAAATGATAAAATTACTAATAGAAACTCAACGGCTTTTGGTGTTAAAACACAAGCTATCGCATCCCAGATCATTGACTGTACAGTTCTAATATCTCCTATATATTGTGTGCCCAAGCTCCTCATCTTTAAATTAGAAACTGGAGTAGCATTTCTTTGTTTACTTGGACCCCAACTAGATAATAGCTGCAAGGTAATTAACTTTAGACAGACATCTTAACATATGGCCTTACTTTCTAAAAGTTAGGCAAATAAAGCAGGACACACAAAAGCTTGAGCCCAATTTAATTGCTTTTATTTGACTATTTCCTAAACTACATTTTAGATAACTGTATATTGACCATATTTTCTACCATATAAATCAAGTATCTCTTATAGGCCAGTCTGATAATAGGAAAAATAGAAGATTTACTCTTCTCTCTTAATGAGGCTAGAGCCTAGTGGATTGTCAAATGATTTCTCAAGATTGATTTGTGTGTAGGGTCAAATACGAAGCTGTCCATGGATCACAGGCAGAGAATGAAGTACCCTCATGGGCACTGTGCAGATATGGAAGCAGTCTGAAAACAAATGCTTTTTCAATGTTCATGTATTGAATGGAAGGACTTGCCTCTCTAATAAGCATCTATCTTGGACACTTGTTAACTATATAACTGAAAAAGTTACTTTATATAAATCAAATAGCTTTAAGACTATGTTTTATTCCCACAGTCCTTTCAGAGGGACACAAGTGAGAATCATCATGCAGGACTTTCTTAATGTGAACTAAGATATTAAATCAAAATTAAACCAATTGAAGGGGCACTGAAATTTATTAAAATGAATCTATGTATAAGATTATAGAGAAAATGCCATTAAAAGTAAATAGCAAAGTTTGTTGCAAAAGAAAAAAAAATGGTGGGAAATCAAGCAGTAATTTTCTTGCAAATTTTTTTTCTCATTTAAATAACCCTGTTGAGGGTCATGCTTTTATTCCTAGGCTGGGCTATAACTTATAAAAGCGTATGAATGCATATGGTGTGAATTAAAGCATACATTTTTGAAGATATAGATAAATATGTTTAGGGTAGAGTAAAAAAGTGTTGTTGAATTTTTACTAATAATAGGCTATGATCTTAAAGAATATATGTTATGATCTTAAAGAATATATGATACTCTACAGAGTATCCGAGTAAAACAGGAGAAAGGTATACCATAGGATTGCAGAAAGATACTTGGCTCTTGACTGGGATCAATTTCTGATATAATGAATGATTTTAAAACTTTAAAAAAAATTTTTTAAAATTATTTTAATTGTTTTATTGTACTTTCGGTTCTGGGGTACATACACAGAGCATACAGGATTATTGCATAGGTACACACATGGCAATGTAGTTTTCTGCCTCCATCCCCTCATCACCTACATCTGGCATTTGTCCCCATGTTATTCCTCCCTGACCTCCTCACCCCCCTCCCCATTGTCTCCCCCTTGGCCTCCCCCCAACAGACCCCAGTGTGTGATGCTCCCCTCCCTGTGTCCCTGTGTTCTCATTGTTTGTCACCTGCCTATGTGTGAGAACACACAGTGTTTGATTTTCTGTCCTTGTGTCAGTTTGCTGATAATTATGGTCTCTAGATTCATCCATGTCCCTACAAAGGACACAAACTCATCATTTTTTATGGCTGCATAGTATTCCATGGTGTATACAGGCCATATTTTCCTTGTCCAGTCTACTGTCAATGGACATTTGGATTGTTTCCAGGTCTTTGCTATTGTAAACAGTGCGGCAATGAACATATGTGTGCTAATAGAACGATTTATAATCCTTTGGGTATATACCCAGTAATGGGACTGATGGGTCAAACAGAATTCCTATTTCTAGGTCCTTGAGGAATCGCCACACTGTCTTCCACAGTGGTTGAACTAATTTACCTCCAACAACAGTGTAAAAGTGTTCTTATTTCTCTACAACCTCTCCAGTAGCTGTTGTCTCCAGATTTTTTAATGATCATCATTCTAACTGGCGTGAGATGGTATCTCAATGTGATTTGCATTTCTCTACTGACCAGTGATGGTGAGCATTTTTTCATACGTTTTTTGGCCTCATATATGTCTCCTTTTGAAAAGTGTCTGTTCATATCCTTTGCCCACTTTCGAATGGGTTTGTTTTTTTCTTGTAAAACTGTTTTAGTTCTTTGTAGATTCTGAATATTAGCCCTTTGTCAGATGGGTAGATTGCAAAAATTTTTTCCGATTCTGTTGGTTGCCCATTCACTCTAATGATTGTTTCTTTTGCTGTTTAGAAGCTCTGGAGTTTAATTAGGTCCCACTTGTCTATTTTAAAATTTTTAATTAAGAATGAAAAAAAGGATAATTTTATTTTGTAACTAATGTCAGAAGGAGAGGAAAATAAAATCAATATCAGAATATTAGGAAGTTAGGGCATAAGACACTAACAATATATTAATATTGACACAAAAAACAAATAGCACATTGATTATCTGCTTCCAAATAATAAATAAAAGTTAAATGACCTCTGGAAGATAGATATAAATAGAGATCTTACAACTAAAATAAAACACAGCAAGCACATACACAAGCACAATAAATTATCAACAAGTTGACCTTGATAAAAGTCACAGGTTTTTTAATAGATACCTTCTCAGTTAGTGTAAGCAAATTAATTGTTTCCTCAAGGTATCTTAATAATTTTTATTCTCATGTTCCACTCTTTGAACATTGAAAGGGATTGGTCAAATACAAAATCAATAGCTGATGCACTGAGTAGCAATGACATACAGTCAGCTGAAGGAGAATTTTATACCTGCTGCAAGTCATCTTAGAAACTTTGTTATTAAAAAGAGCTAAAAAGCCACCATTATAGAATTCTTATTTTGGGGGTTATTTTTGTCATTTCAATTAATTATCTAAAAGCACAATCAACTGAACAGGCTCATTGTCAATCCTTCCTGTGGCAATGTACCACAAAGCAGACAGTTAAACTAGATAGTTTTATTAGGATGCAATTAACACTTGGAGCCCAAAAAAGCATCCAACCCATCTTTTTATTTAGATCAAGTGAAGAAACGCCACATAATGTTTCCATAGCAAGGTTCTGACAGCCAGAGAAGCGTTGACAGGCGCTGTCCTCTGGTGACAAGAAATTGCAGTATGAAGATATATTTAAAATCCCTATGTTTGAATAAAATTAAATTTTGTTGTACAAAATCCATAGCTCGTCCCTTTCAAAAACAACTAAAAAAGCTGTGGGTCTTTTACCCAAAGTTTTAGAAGTGAATATAAAGGTAAAAGCCTTCTTTATAAGTTCACTCTAAAATATTGCTCTGAATGTGTTTGTGTGACTAAGAATCATACTTTAGATCTAAATGACTGTGTGTTTTAACTACACTAATTTTTCTTTAGATTTGAGGTTTGAATTTATCCTCCTGAATAGTCCAGATATTGATGTAACAGAAATTCAAAATTAATTTGATAAGACCAAACAGATTGGATATGTAGGTAATTCAGTTAAAGCAAACATAACACACAATGCATTCTTTATCAGCTTTACAACAAGTTTTATTGGGCAAAATGTGTTCCATATTTACTGAAGGCATATTTTCTATATTCGTTTTCCATAAAGTAGGTAAAGGGACTGAGAATAAATCAATGGGCATCATGGATCAAAGTAGATGAGACCAAAAAATTTAGTAGAGTTTAAAATATTCACTATTCTTTGATTCATGTGAAATATTCTGAAACTTCCAGTCATATTGCCTATGCTATAGTTAAATGATGGTGTTCATTCTAAAATTCCTATTGAAACCCAATCCCCAGTGCAACAATATTAAGAAGTATGGCCTTTGGAGGAAGTGGTTACATCATGAGGGCTTCCCTCGTTTTGGAAGCAGAGAAAGCAGCCTTCACCAGACACGAAAACTAACAGCACCCTGATGTTGAACTTTTCAGCCTTCGGAAATGTGGAAAATAAATTTCTATTGCTTGTAAATTGCCCATCCTTTGATATTTTATGAAAACAGCACAGGTGACAGCAGAAATTGGCACTGAGAAGTGAGAGTATTGCTGTAACAAATACTTGAAAATGTACAAGCATCTTTAGAACTGGGTAATGAGAAGAGACTGGAACACTTTTGAAGAGAATGCAGAAAAAGCCTTCAAAAAAAATCCAAAAAAAAAAAAAAAAAGCCTGTGTTGCCATGTATGAAGCATTAAAGAAAATTCTGGTGAGGGCTAAAAAGAGAGCTGTAGAGAAAGCCTTAGTCTTAGAGATTATCTACATAGTCATTAACAGAACGTTGTCAGAAGCATGAAGAGTAAAAGCCATTCTGATGAGGTCTTAGACAGAAATGAGAAATATCTTACTGGAAATTGGAGGGTACCAGGGTACCCATGGGAATTTGGGGATCACTTCCTATGGTTGCCTCAATCGCTGCTCCCCACATTCCAGTGTAGCTCTCCTTGGCTACCCCAGTTGTGGCTCAAGAATGCCCAAGTGCGACTCAGACCTCTATTCCAGAGGGTACGTCAGTATGTCTTGTTGGCATCCACAAGATGCCAACTGTGCAGGTGTGTAGAGTGCAAGAGTTGCAAGGGCATGATTTTCTCCAACAGGATTTTGAAGGTTACTCAGTAAGCCTCAAGACCCAGGCAGAGATCTGTCACAAAAGTGGGGCAACCTCCTAGTGTCCCCTCTAGGACAATGAGCCATGGTTGGGGCCACTGCAGAGAGACTCAACTATGGCAATGCTGAGTGGAGCCACGGTGTCAAGGTTGTCCCTAAGAACCCCGAGCTGTAAGGCCCCAGTGTGCCATGCCAGCCTGGGGGAGCTGCAGGCACCTGACTCCAACTCCTGACATATGTGGAATGGCTGTGTCCAGCAAATCCATGAGGGCAGGGCCACCAGGAGCCTTGGGTTTCCAACCCATGCTTCAGTCTGTCTGGAAGATTAGACAGGGGGGTGAAGATTATTCTCAAGCATTAATATTTAATGTTGCTTTCTCTGTTGGGTTTTGAAATTACTTGGTACCTAATACCCTTTTATTCTTGCCCATTTCTCTCTTTTTTTTTGGTATGGGAATGTTAAACAGGTTTAGAAAATGTATGTCATTAGATCATAGTTAGATAGCTAGTAATCAATGTGACCATAGTTTTGTGTCTGATGAGATCTTCACACATGCACACACGCACACAGAGTGTGCACAGCTATCCATCCTTATTTGCAGCTTCACTTTTCATGGTTTCAAATCCTGACATTAACTCTGGTCCAAAACCATTAAATAGAAAAATTCTAGAAATAAGAAATTGATACTTTATAAATTGCACAGAATTCTGAGTAGCATGATTTAATCACGTGCCATCCTGTTCATCCTGCTGAAAATTATGCCTTTGTCCAGCATATCCAGGCTGTCTACACCACTTGCCTATTAGTCACTTAGGAGCCATCTCAGTTACAGATCAACTATCTCAATATCACAGCACTTGTGTTCAAGTAACCCTTATTTTACTTAATTTTAATATTTCATTATTAGTGATCGTTAAACTTTTGCTATGCCTAACTTATAAATTAAACCTTAGCATAGGTTTATTTGTATAGAAAAAAAACATAGGATGTATAGGGTTCAATACTGTCTGCAGTTTCAAGCACCAATTAGGGGTTTTGGAATGTATTCCTCCCAAATAAGTGGGGACTACCGTATATTCTGAAACATGCATTGGGAAATATAAGTAAAGTAACTGGCATTCAATGACAATCAAATAACAAATTATTTGTCTATTATCCTCCCCCATATTCTCTTTTAATTCTTCTCAGCTTCTCCTTCACCTTATTCTCCAAATACATGAATAATATATTGTAAGGTGTTAACTGAAAAATGTTACTGACAGTGATGTCCAGTATGGGTCAATATGATCATAAATCCACAGATAGGTAGAATATGAGCTTCGTTCTTTCTTCCTAACAATTATGAACCAAAAAGCATAAATAATTTTTCTGGTGAACATGAAGGAGTCCATAAGGGAGCATCATATATTCTCTTATTTGACTAGTCAAAAATATGAATTAAGGGTAAGGATAAAAGTAGGGCTTAGAGATGATGCAAAGAACCTGACAAATGTGCTCCCTACACTCATAGGTTCCTACTATTATAACATTTGAAATGTGCACTAGTAATTACACATGTAAGTAAATAATCTCCAGGAAATAAAAAATCTCCAGGGGGAAAATAAGCATCTCAGCTTCTCTGGGAATACAGGGAGCACTTCCATGAAGAAAGTGGGATTGAAATTCAAACTTTTAGAATAATTAAGAGCATTACAAGAGAAGCATGGAAGGAAGAGTGTGCCAGGCCAAAGAGGCAGCTTGGGGCGTAAGTGGAGGAGGTAATAAGAGAAGGCAACAGCAGTGTAGGTAGCTGCAGGAGAATGGCAAGCCATGCAACTTTAGAGGAAGGCAGGAACGAAGTAACGCTATTTTTTAACTATGCACATATTTTGAGAATGGGAGTCCACCGAAAGCTTGTAAGCAGGGATTCGTAGAACTGATTCATGCTCCAGTTGCTGAGTAGAAATAGGAGACAAGCAAGGATGGAAACAGGGAGACCATTTAGAAGGATACTGGCGCTCCCAACCAGAAAAGGTGAAACTTTGAACTATAGCAACACAATGTTAAAGGAAGCTGTAGAAGATGGGTCATATACGATTAGATTATTGAAGATGAGAAGAGGAAACAGATGTGAGTCGCTCCCAAGATTCTGACTGCAGTGATTAGGTAGATACTTACTGTATCTGGGAATGCTGGAGGAGGAGGAGTTTTGTGAAGTGGTTAAGTACACTTTAGCTCTTATTAAAGGGCTCAAGGAGGTGAGTTCACTATGTTTGCCTTTCTGTCCCTTCTTCATCACCTCAGGAAGATAGAGCACCAAGGCATGGTCTTAGAAGCAGACAGCAGCCCTCACCAGCCGCCAAGTCTGCCAGTGCCTTGATTTGGACTTCCCAGCCTCCAGAACTGTGATGAATACATTTTGTTATTTACATATTATGCAGTTTCTAGGATTTTTTGACAGCAGCCTACATGGAATGAATTTGGAATTTATCCAAATTTGTTAGAATGAGATTTCACAGCTGTCAGTCACAGTTATGGATACAGACAATTGGCTAACACTGGAAGTCAGCCAGCTCATACAGTACCCTCATATTCTCTATGAAGTAAGATAGATGATAAATCTAAACATAAATTATTACTTTATGTTTGCCTGATAACCCCTAGGGATAGGCACCTTTGATATGGGATCTCTTTGGCTTAAGAGAGTTGTATTATAGGCATATTTTCCTGCTAAGGAGAAACCCCCAACGATCAATTATCTTTAGCATTCAAAAATTGTTCTAATGATAATGCAGATAGGATGGGCAGTTGGCAAGGCATTTTGTTTATTGTTGGCTGGTATATACTTCTGTGGTGAGAGTACTTTCTGGAACTGCTTATATTTTCCCCTTTTTAAGAGTAGCTTTAACTGACCCAGAATGGGAAACAGAAGACTGTTCTGACATTAGTTTTCCCAGAACAAAGTGAAATCAGTACTGTGTCAGATAGAGCCTAAGGGAATGACCCAAGGGCAGGTCTCATGCAAACCCTGACAGGTCCAATACCATCAGCTCCAGATGCTGCCTTTGATAGTCTGATGAATGTTTTGAAGGTGTGCAGGTTTCCACATTTTCTAGACACAGGATTATTTATAAGCTGATAAATAACCATTGTTTAGACATTGACTGTTTAAAATTACATGTTATCAAGTAAATTGCTTTCTTCTTTTTTAGTGGTGGTTCTCAATGCTGGCTGCACATGAGAATCACTGAAAGAATTGCTTAAAATATATAGGTATCCAGAAGTCATCTCTGAAAAGTATAGCTCAGTATGACTGAGGTAAGGTGTGTGTGGTGGTTAATATTGAGTATCAACTTCATTGGATTGAAGGATGTAAAGTATTTTTCCTGGGTATGTCGATGAGGGTGTTGCCAAAGGAGATTAACATTTGAGTCAGTGGACTGAGAGGGGCAGACCCACCCTCAATATGGGTGGGCACATCTAATCAATGGTCAGCAGCATGGCTAGTATAAAGCAGGCTGAAGAAGATGGAGCGACCTGACTTGCTGAGACTTCAGGCCTTCATCTTTCTTCTGTGTTGGATGCTTCCTGCCCTAGAACATCAGACTCCAAGTTCTTCAGCTTTTGGGCTCTCGGACTTATACCAGTGGTTTGCCAGGGACTCTCAGACCTTTGGGTTCAGATTGAAGGCTGCACTGTCAGCTTCTCTACTTTTGAGGTTTTGGTAGTCAGACTGGCTTCCTTGCTCCTCAGCCTGCAGATGGCCTATCTTGGGACTTTACCTTGTGTTCGTGTGAGTCAATTCTTAATAAACTCCTTCATATATACATATATTCTATTAGTTCTGTTCCTTTGGAGAACCCTGACTAATACAGGGTATAAGACCAAGAACTCTGTAGTCCAAGAAATGTCAGGAGCAAAAGGCCCAAGACTATGTATTTTTCGTGTTTCACAAGAGTTTCAGATCTTGGGAGTATATTCATATTTCTGGCTGGGAGTCATTAAATGCCATCAAAGCACTTGGCTAATAACCATGATAGTTTCTTAGTGGCTGTATCAGTGGCAGAAGTCCTCAGGAGAATGATCTTTTTACACATTTCAAGACTGCAGTGAAATATTTCCAATGCTGAAAATAAAAGTAACTTTTGGCTATAAAAATGGCTCAATCCCATCCCTTTGAGACAAGGAAATAAATCTCTATGAATTTGTCCCTGAGGAAATATTTTCATTTTCAGAGCACTTTGCCATTTTTATAATGGGGGAAAGAGCAATAAAATGCTTGTGGCAAAACAACAATTCAGAGCTGTACTTACTGACTGTTTTTGAATGAAAGTTGATGGTGTCAGTGAAAATTGTACCTCCCCTTTGGACACCAAAGAAGGAATAATGTTTTCATATTCTTTTCTATTAAGTGCAATACAGATATTTCAGCTTTGGGAAAGAGAAATATACAAAGTCTTAATATATTCATGTACCTATTTTGTCATTTTAATAGAATAATGACAAAGTTGATATTTAGTGAGAAAATCCCTTGTCTTTTTTTATCATTCCTAAGGATGTTGGATATGAGTCCTTCATCACACAGAAACCCAAGTAATACTAATTCACTTCTAAGAAATAACTTTGACATAATTTTTAGATATGCTTGTAACTGTGAACAAGTTATTTAAACTCCATCTCAGCTTCCTTATTTGAGAAACTAGGGTATTTGGTGATATTTTCAAATTGTATATAATATTTAGCATGCTGTATTTCAGGATGCAGCAAACTACAGCCCCAAGGCCATAGACACTGACCACCTTCTTTTTTGTAAATAAAAAGTTTTATTGAAAACCACCCTCGCGTGTTAATACATTGTTTACAGCTGACTTTGCATTACAACAGCAGGGTGTAGTAGTTGTGACAGAGAACTTATGACCCACAAAATGTGAAATATTTCCGATGTAATCCTTAGAAAAAGTTTAAAAGTCTCATTTTATACTCTTTGTTACATAATATCCAATTGAAAAATTGCTTTCACTGTAATTGATTAACTATTTCACATATCCAGATATAGGTGGTTCCTTAAATGATGGTTAGTTACTAAGGAGGCTGGACTTTCTTTGAACTCTTGCACAGAAAGGGCTGATCTTGCATTCATTTCCCAGATCCTTCTCTGAGACACTTCAAGTCATAGGCCTTCTAATGCTGCCCATAAATCGCAAAGCCTCCTTGGAGTCATTTAAGCTTCAAACTGTGAACCTGCCTCAGCCAAAGGATATTCCCTCAGTAATGAAAAGGTAAGCAAACAAGTCATATTTATGCTTTTTTTCCATAAAACAAGAAGTCTGAATTTTTAAAAAATCTAATTTTGTTTCTAAAAGTCTTTAGAACGCATACCATGATTTTGTTCAAAAATAAATTTTTGCATCACAGCCAGCCAAGACATTTTCCTGGTTTCTTCTTGGGTCAAGGTAAGTTTTATTTATTTATTTTACTTGCATTGCATTAACTTAGGAAAGAAAGAGTATTTTATTAACAAACAAATGTAAAGTTATATGATTTTCTCTTTGAAATTGACATAATTTTGCAGGTAATTTTCATGAATGATGTAAGTAAATTAAAACCAAGATTCTGCCCAAAGCTGCCATTAGTATAAAGTACTTTGAAATCAAAAACAATTACTTATCTATGGCAAGTAGCTGAATCTATTAGATGACTCCAAACATTTTATCTTAGAATTGAGAAAGATTCACAAATGCACAAATATTTTTCAGCAAGAAAGTAAAACAAATTATATTTCTAATTATATTTCCATAAAATTTTATGTCTACATATATTTTGATAAAGTAAATTAAATAGAAATACCATAGTATTGAAGTTGTTAATTGGTGTATATAGTGTATCCTTTAGCTTTAGTCAACTTAAATTCTAATAGATGGAACACAATAATTTCATATCTTACACAACAATTTCTTTATACAAATATGTTTATATATAAATAAGTATTTAAATAATTACATACCATACACAATCTTTATCTGTATATATTTTGGCTGAATGTCTTTGATTAATAGATCAATCTTTAAGAATCAACTAAAGACCATTGAACTTAATGAATAAAATATACATATATACACAATTAGGAGAACCATAACCTGCTTACCGGTTAAGAGTAAGGTCTTTGTAGGTATATTTCATGTCTATTTGTTAGCCATGAGGTCTTCTAAATTTCAGTTCTTTTATCTGCAAAATTGGATAATAAAAGTGACCATATTGAGTTGTTTGAATAATTGAAAGTAATATGTATATTAAGCACTTGGAATGATACCTAGCACAGAGTAGGTATACCTAGCACAATAAAAGTAGATTAAGATTACTTTTGTTAATAGTATTACTATCATCATTATTATAATTCCATGTTGAAGAAGTAAAGAATAAAACAAGTGCTATCCAGACTTCGAGGTAACAGAAACTATAAAATATTTGTTTATAAACAATGTGATTAAAAATCGGCAAGAAATCTGAAGAGAAAGTTCTCAAAAGAAGATGTACAAACAGCAAATAGACGTATGACACGGTGTACAGCATCAAAGATCATCAGAGAAATGCAAATCAAAACTATACTGAGAGATCATCTCACCTCAGTTGAAGTGGCTTTTGTCTAAAAGACAAGCAACAACAAATGCTGTGGAGTCAAAGGAACATTTTTACCCTGTTGGTGGGAATGTAAATTAGTACAGCCACTGTTGAGAACAATCTGTAGGCTCCTCAAAGAACTAAAAATAGAGTTATTATATGATCCTGCGATCCCACTGCTAGATATATAGCTAAAATTTTTTAAAAATCAGTATATTAAAGAGATATCCACACTCCTGTTTGTATTACAGCACTATTCACAATAGCCAAGATTTGAAATCAACCTAAGTGTCTATCAACAGATGAAAGAGTAAAGAAAATGTGGTACATATACACAATGGAATACAATTCAGCCACAAAAAAGAATAAGATCCCATCACTTGAGACATGGATGAACTGGAGGACTTTATGTTCAATGAAATAAGCCAGCCACAGAACACAAGCTTTGCATGTTCTCACTTATTTGTGGGAGATAAAATTAAAACAATCGAACTCATAAAGAGTAGAATGATGGTTACAGAGGTTGAAAGGATAGTGGGATGAGGGGAAGTAGGAATGGTTAATGGGTCCAAAAATATAGTCAGATAGAATGGATAAGATCTAGTACTTGATAACATAACATAGTTACTACAGTCACCAATAATTTACTGTATATTTTAAAATAAAAGAGTATAATTGGATATTTCATAACACAAAGAAAGCATAAAGCCTTGAGGTGATGGATACCCTATTTTCCCTGATGTGATTATTATGCATTGTATGCCCATATCAAAATATTTCATGTACCCATGTGTAAATATATAAATTTACTATGTACCCACAAAAATTTTAAAAAACAATATAAAAAGTATATATTTTAAAAACCATAACATATTCATGCATATTATTAGATGTATGTATGTATAGATGTATGATATTTACATGTCTATTAATGTACTGGTATATTTATATGTATATATATTATATGTTATGGTATATTATATGTTTTGTGTATATGTGTATATATGCACAATGGTATATTTATATGTATATGTGTATGTATACATATATAGTATATATTTTGTGCATATGTGTATACATACATATATGGTATATTATATATTTTGTGTATATGTGTATACATATATACATACATATATGCATATACATATATACACATATACACAAAATATATAATATACCATATATATAAAAGAGTGTGTGTGTGTGTGTTTGTGTGTATACCATAACATATAATATGTATACATATATGGATATATTTATAATATATAATATATATATCCGTATATGGATATATATATATATAATATGTTATGGTATATATATACACACACATATATATGTTATGGTATATATACACATATATATGGATATGTATATATATTATATGTTATGGTATATATACACCCACACACTTATATATATAATACTAGCATATTACAGGAGAACATATATAGATATATATGTAATATACATATACATATATGTGCAATTTCACTATCATAACAGTACAAATGTTCTTTTTCTATGCTTGGGGCCAATATGTAATAAAAACACAAAGATGAATTTAAAAACTAAATAGATAGAGCTGTGGATAGAATTACCATGAACACAGTACAAAGAGATAACAATAAAAAGGAGTGGTTAAGAGATATGGGAATAAAATGAGATTTAACATATATCTAGTATGATTTCCACAATACTAGATAGGGTAAGTAAGGGTAATGTGATAAAGAGAAATAATTTTAAAAAGCACTGAGACTATGAATGAATGAAAGGCTGAAATAATGAAATAAAATGAGCCTTCTATTCAATAACTATACCAACTGTGATAAACATATCAAAGAACCTAAATTGAATAGAGGTACAAGTAACAGCATAGATACATTGCCAAAGCATGCTGTTGAGCTAAAAATATAATAATGTGTCAAAAGCGTTTGTATAATATTGACTCCATTTAGGTGAAATTAGAACCATAGAAAACAATTTTTTAATATAAACAATAAATAAAAGAAAAAACTACATTTTTTTGAGATGGAATCATTTTGTTCATACTGTTTATGAGTATGAATGCATGATGAAAGTTTAAAATCATTTTGGAAATAATATATAGTGGATTTAGTAAGGTTGAAACCAATATGAGATTTAAACCGTATCTCAAATATTTTGTCTTTAAATAAATTATAAAAAAAAGAAAACTCAAGCCAATATAATAAAATATTAACATCTGCTACTTGATAGTATTAGGTGCATAAGAGTGTGTTATATTCTTTTTTATACATTTAAAATATTTTACATTTAAAAAATTCTGCTAAGCTTTAGGATTTTAAAAATGATAAATCTTAAGAGAAAATTCTGTGAGAAATTCTTCATTAATTAGGTGATTAACTCAAAACTTTGGGAATAGAATTTTTTTTTTTTTCTGTCTAAAAGTCCCAAATAAACTGAACTACAAGGAATGTATCTTATCTCTCAGAAAATTAAGGAGCTATGTCAGTCTTGCCAAGAACCGAAACTGGTTCCAAAAAGTCTAAGAATTTCAATGCTGATACATATTCCACTAAGGGTCATTTCAAGACACATTTATAAAGCATATGCTCCAAATTCAACCTTTACTAGCACAATTATAAAATGATTTAATGAGACGCGTCTATAAATAGTTTTCTTAGGAATTAAACATGTCTTTACTGAAAACACAAATGTTAAATATGAAGCAATGAAAACAACCACATGCAAACTAAATGATGCAAAATCATGAAAATGTTCTTTCTCTATGCTTGAGGTCAATCATTTGTTTCTACAAGACCAGTACAAAAAAATGGAAGTGCCTGAAATGGCGAGGACAAAAATAGGCACTCCTTTTGTATATGCAATGATTTCACTATGTTTTTTGTTTGCAACGAAGTTAAGGTTTAATGATAAAAGCAATTTTACAGGAATAAGGATTATATAGAATATGAGCTCGGTCAGGTGAAGCAGGTCTCTTCTGCTTTTATTCCTCTGTGTTGCTCTTGTGCTGATCCAGCAGGACCTTTCTAGAAGCAGGGGCAGTGAGCACAACACTTCTAGTGGTGTCACCTTTCAGTCAGGGTATTATGCTAAGGTCCCGTCTTGATTCTGGTGACTGATGGAAAGAGGTTATCGAATTTTAAAAATCTTTCAGCATTACAGCCAACACAGTCTGTTAGTAGCACAGTGAAAAATGTAGATGATGGAAATTAATTCTCTGCATCTTTGTGTTCTTTTTTTAAAAAATAGTTTTAAAAATTATATCCACACATGTATATCCACTGAATAAAGTTGTAATGTATTTAAAATATCTATATCTAAAAGTTACAATTATACCACTCAGGAATAATCATTATTAACATGCTATTTACTTATATATTTACACATATTTTCAAAATACAAATCGACTCATATTTTACATGTAATTTTGTAATTTTTAAAATTATTTTGCCTAAAAATATACAGAGGATGACTCTCTACATATTTATCAGTTTTTAACTGCTTTCTGCCATTTCAATGTATTTCCATTTATTTTAAGATTTGGGAGTTCTGAACATTTTTATACACATATTCTGCATGTGGAATACTGTAGAATTGTAGCATCCTATGAAAGCAACCTATGAAAAAATAAAGCACGGTACTCCTCCGTGACAGAACTTCTTTACTCTGACCTTGAAGAACTAATCTGAAAACTAAATCTCAATCATACTCCAAACGTATTCCTGTATATATGAATCCCAAACAAAAAGTTACCAGTTTTAATTTAATAAAACAATGTTATACTGCTATATTTTCTATAGCCCATAAATGCATGCCAGTTGGAAGAATGAGGTCTTTAATTAAAAAGATGATAATGATGATAATCAGTATTGTCATCGTTATGAAAAATACTGCTACTATTTAAAATACTGAGCCTGAGTTAACAGACTGTGAACTTAGTGAAATTAGTATTGAAATGACATGTTGTGAATTTTACTCAATTATATAAACTTGATGCCTCCATTACACAGTCTTTGTTGATGTTATTAGTAAATAATATAATCAAAAGATTGTATTTACAGTGGTTGACTATTTATGGATATGAATATTTTGTGAAAAATAACAAGTATCTCTTTCAGAACTGCTTCTCCAGTGTGTCATTATTCCTAGTACAGGGTTCGTGTAAATAGCTGCAAAACCTCAGCATTGTATCATGGATACGTTATAGAAATAAAAATTAGGGCTATGTATATTTTCCCTAACTCTTTCTGAGTCTGTCTATCATCTATCTATTTATCCATCTATCTATCCATTCTTCCATCTATCTTAGATAGTAGATAATATTTATCTTGCTGCATGTATGCATCTTTTTACATGTAAAATGAGGACTTCCTGATATTATCAGATTGCTCTAAAAGCTGATATTCACCAGTTGTCTTAAGGAAGATCTTCTGAGGCAAGAAGGACTTGAGGGTTATTGAAGAGGAATTTTATTAATAATTACTTTTACTAAAAAAATAAAAGCAGTGCTGTTGTAAGTTACTTTTTTCCTTGCTGTTAAAGCCATATAAGAGTGATGTGAGGAACAAAGGCTATTGAGCAATCCTCACTCAAGTAGGAATGAATGCCCAGATCAGTAGTGTTCTGCAGAATACCATACTTTTATGTACTGTGTTTTCAATTACAACATATGATATAATTGGAAAGACAAGATAATTATTTAATTATTAATTACAAAACACTCTTCCCCAGCCTTTCAGAAATAAAACATGCACAGGATGGAGTATGCTTATGGATTCTGATCCAGTATTCATGAAGATCAGTTACTCTAAACCCAAAATGAATGAGAAAAAAAAAAAGAAATATTAACTCTGTAGTTATGAATTAGCCTTAAAATAAATTCCAGTCTCACTAAAAGACTGGAATACTTCTTATGAAAGTTGATAATCAGAAACAATTTGCAATGGATTGTTCTTGGTTTAATATTTTTCT
Organism: Cheracebus regulus; assembly: GCA_963574635.1. Classification (NCBI taxonomy): domain Eukaryota; kingdom Metazoa; phylum Chordata; class Mammalia; order Primates; family Pitheciidae; genus Cheracebus; species Cheracebus regulus. The sequence goes on from CAUYQU010012087.1 coordinate 26,990, forward strand.
GCTTGAAAATGAAACATGCTTAAAATAAAGCAACTATGGATTTAAAAATTGTTTGGAGTTTCTAGTGATGCCAGTAATGTTTATTGAGCACCTACTATGTGCTAGGTGCTGTTCTAGGTATTGGAGGCACTGTAGTGAACAAGAAAAAAATGCAGACTCTATTCTCTTGGAACTAGCTTTGAAGATAGAATTAAAATAAATTTTAAAAATTAAAGAAATAAAAATACAATAAGTGCTGTGAAAAAGGATAAGCTATATAAGAGAAAATGAAAAAAGAATGGTACGTGATATGTGGTCAATAACTATTTTCTGAGATATCATACATCAATGATCTCAGCTAAGATACAAAGAAGACAATAGGCCTGTAATTATCTGGGGAAGTATATTTCATGCAAATAAAATGGGCTACATCAACTCTGAGGGAGGAGTCAGCTTAACAATTTTGAGAAAAAAAAATAGCTGGTATGAGCAGGGCTGAGATCAGATTGGTAGTCAGTTGGATAAGGAAGTATAAAGCCTATATGCTATACACAAGCTCAGATTTTATTTTTAGAGAAAGAGGAAGCCTCTGAGGATTTTAAGTAAGAGAGAAACCCCATCTGATCCATGTTTTGACTAGATGACACTGGCCACGTGAGGCAAGTAAAAGCAGAGAGACCACAGTGGAGGTGATATCACAATCATCTGGTGGAAAATGAGGTTCAGAATAGGAAACAAAGTTCATATGGGGCCTTAAAGTTTATTTTAAAAACTTTACTTTCAGTCTAATGAAATCGAAAGCTATTGGAAAGTTTTTAAGAGAGGAACCATAGATCTTGCGGTTTTTAAAGGCTCACTGCCATGTGGAGAGTAGGCTGAAGGGAGTACACAGGAAGACCTGTTAGGAAGCTAGTGCAGCAATCAGGTGAAAGTGGACTTAAAACGGGAGGACTTAGCAGCCACTTGATTCCATGTATATTCTGGAATTAGAGACAAGAGGATTGTCTGAGGGATTAGGTGGAAGGTGTAAAAAATAGAGGTGTGTCATGCCAGGCGTGGTGGCTCATGCCTGCAATGAGACGGGCAGATTACCTGAGGTCAGGAGTTCGAGACAAGCCTGGCCAACATGGAGAAACCCCATCTCTACTAAAAATACAAAAAAATTAGCCAAGCGTTGTGATGGTTGCCTGTAATCCCGGATACTGGGGAGGCTGAGGCAAGAGAATCATTTGAACTCAGGAGTCAAAGTCGGAGGTTGCAGTGAGACTAGATCGTGCTATTGCACTCCAGCCTGGGCAACAGAGCAGAACTTCATCTAAAAAAAAAAAAAAAAAAAAAAAAAAAAAAAAAAAAATAGAAGTGTGTCAGGAATCACTTCTAGGTTACTTGACTTGGGCAACTGAAAGGATGGAATAATCATCAACAGAAAGGAGAAAGGTCATGGGTTTGTGTAGAATATTAGGAGTTAAATTTATTTATGTTTAAGATACGTGCCTTAATTACCATGTGCATGGTGTTTTGCTCATGAAATTGACAAGTACGAGAAAATAATCCAAGTAGGTTAGTTATGGCCCGGCATCATACTGCTTTACCAGGTTTAGTATGTCACCTTAAATATAGAGCCTCTTCCATGATTGTAATCAGTTGCCTGGATACTTATTCTATTTAGTTTCGCACGTCAAAGATGCGTATATATGTATCCTGAGAGATTTAGTGACTTGATTTCTAAAATCCTGAAGTTAAATAGCCATAGTTGGTGAAATAAAATTTGTATCTACCGATGTTGTATGTATGGTAAGTGAAATTAGTCATTTATTCACTGTCAGTGAATATACAGACTCATCTTACAGTTTTCCCTATGACGTCTAATGAATGACCTTAATATTCTAAAGGATGTCATTGTGTGCCCTAGCACTGACTTTCTATTTCATATATTTTTATACGTTCAAACTATGGAAGTACAAACTACGTAAGTAGTTTGAATAGCTTGAATGCAGATAATGATTTTCATTAGGGAGGGGAATTTTCAAATATGAATAAGTGCTTTAAAGGAATGAAATTAAAATCACTACATTGATTTGCCTTAGATTTGCAGGTTGAGCTTCAATCATTATTCTTTAAACAAAACCAGTATGATTTATTATTACAGTTACATACACTGTCAGTCTTGTTCCCCTCACTCTGCCATACAATAATTCTACACAAATCTAATGCTTGTTAATTATACATGACTATTCCTTTTGACTCCCTGTTTCATTAGATATGGAGATGATTCGATTATAACACATTAGCTTGGAACAAAGCAGCCATATGGTGCACATTCTACCTTGAGATAAGTAATTCTGGCCAACATCTTAATTTATGTTTTTCTACGTATACTCTCTACTTAAAATCCATCTATTAGATAAACAAACTTTGAGTAACATATAGAAATCTATTGACTAGGTTAAGTTCAGTTCAGCCAAGTAAAATGTTGGAAAATTTAATTAAAGCTTATCTAACACAATGCTGTCAAGTGAGTAAAACTGGATCCCAGAGCCTCACAAAACAGAATTTCTGATGAGATTTGTGGTTCTTTTTATTTTCATGACTTTGGATAGTCTAAGAACAGCTTTCTGTGTATTTTCTAAAAAAATCAAATACAGAATGGCATGATAAAAATGAAAGAGAATTAATAATGATTACAACTTATGGATCTGAAAGGGTTCCATTCATTGTTTCAGCACACTTGGTTTATGCATTTCAGAATGGAGAACACTTAGTCTGTATATTTTTATTTATGCTACATTTATTGCCATGGATTAAACCCAGAAGATCTTTAAGATTACAACCATTTTATGACTTATATTACATTAGAGGGAGATAGAGAAAGTAAAATTATCTTCACAAAGACAATATGCAAAGGCTTTAATTCCACAGTTTTTAAATTTGCTCTGCTTATTCTCTTCAGGTTTATCTTCACAATTTCATTTGAACTCTTTCTACCACATGGTCTATGAACCCTGAAATTTTTATCTTCACTACATACAGAGGCACTATGTAATCAGTGACTTGAAATAAAAGGATCCCCCCTCCTTTTTTTTTCTGAGACAGGGTCTCACTTTGTTGCCCAGGCTGGAGTGCAGTGGCCTCATCACGTCTCGCTGCAGCCTCAAATTCCCAGGATTAAGTAATCCCTGTCTCAGCCTCCTGACTAGCTGGGAGTACGGACAGGGGCCATCATGTCTGGCTAATTTCTTATTTTATTATTTTGTAAAGACAGATTCTCAGGATGTCACCCAGGCTGGTCTCAAACTGCTGGACTCAGAGGATCCACCCCCTGGACCTCCCACAGTGCTGGGATTACAGGTGTGAGCCACTATGCCCAGCCAAGTTCTAATTTTTTAATGCTTTATTTTGTTCAGAGGTGGCCTTCTATAAATCATGTGTTCCCTATAATCTTCTGATGTTTCCCATTAAGAAAAAAATTTCAGCAAAAATTGTTGTGATTTTATTCGCTGATATTTATGCAAAGTATCTCCTTCAACTTCCCCTCTTTTATTTCACCTGATGAATTATTTGCTTTATTTTATTTACATGTGTTTTTTCAGCTTGATGGAAGTATAGTAGAAAAATAAAAATTGTATGCATTTATGATGTATGTTATGATCTTGTGATATGTGTTTGCACTGTGAAATAATTGCTACAATCAAACTCCTTAACATAGTTATCACCTCACATAGTTACCTTTTGTGTGTGTGTGTGGTAATAATACTTAAGATCTACTTTATAAGCAAATTTCAAGTATATTGAAAGTATATTATTGTCATCATGCTGTATGTTAGTTCTCCAAAACTTACTCATCTTATAACTACAATTTTGTACCACTGGATCGACATCTCTTTATTTCCCTTGGCCTCAGAACTGTGGTAACCACCCTTCTACTCTCTGTTTCTATGTTTCTACGTTCTTTATTCTATGTCTACATTGCTCATTTTAGTGTAGAAAAATATTAACCTCTGTATTCAGAGAAAGAAAGAACTTCAGAAATAATAAAAAACATAAATGAGTTTAAAAGAGAATAACAGGTATCAGAAATAATTTGATACATTTAGACAGCAAAGATGATTGATTGCTTATTTTCCATGAAAAATAAATAATGGCTGGCATAATCTAATACCAGGGAAGTTAGCACTAAAGGATGTCACATCCTTTAAAACTATGTGAAACTACATTGAGAGTAAATGGATGTGTATTTGGAGATGGTCATGCCTAATCATTACAGACATAGAAAGTTTTAGGATACCATGAACTGTCTAAGAATATAATAAGTTATTACTATTGGGCTAAAGTTAATGTTTGTTTAGCTTTTTTTTTTTTAACCTGCATTAATTTATGAATTTGTTTGGGTCTTTATAATTAAAATATTGACATTATTTTTTTATTACGCACATTTGTTACTTTCTTTTTATTGACAATTTTCAAAGTATTGCTCCAAATAAACAAGTTGCTTCATTGGGTGAACTTTCCAATATTTTCCTGATTAATTTTACAAATGTTCCTTGATGGTTACAATCTTATCCAGCTGGATAAGAAAAAATTACCTTATTCAATCTCTTGTAAATTATTCCAAGAAGCCCATTTCTTTTGTGGCTTGTAGTTCTTGATGTCATTATCACAGCTTTCCTCTTAATTTTAATTGTTAATTAGTATTTAAAAAGAGGCCAGGTGTGGTGACTCATGCCTGTAATCCCAGCACTTTGGTAGGCCAAGGCAGGCGGATCACAAGGTCAGAGTTCGAGACCAGTCTGGCCAATATGATGAAACCTCATCTCTACTAAAAAAAAATATGTATATATAAAATTCACCCGGTGTGGTGGCGCACGCCTGTGATCCCAGCTACTCGGGAGGCTGAGGCAGAAGAATTGCTTGAATCCCGGAAGCGGAGGTTGCAGTGAGCTGAGATCGCACCACTGTACTCCAGCCTGGGCGACAAAGTGAGACTCTGTCTCAATAATTAAAGAATAAAAAAAGAAATTTATGATAATAAGGAGTACAAAGCAGGCAATCTTTGTAGCTAGCAATTTAGCTTTTACATTAATTTAAATGTATTACAAAGGAAATATATGAAAATAAAGACATAGAAACAAGCAGGAAATAAAAATTATACATGATTGCCTACCAAGAGAATATCACTCTTAACATTTCAGCATTTGTCTTACAGTAGCCTTTCTACGTTTCTAATAAACACATGTACACATATACATACCACACACAGAGAAAATAATGTTTTCAGGTCACAGGCTGAAGAAGGCAAAATCTCTAGCTGTTATTGTTTTGCTGCCTCAGGTATCCACTTTTTTCTTGGGTTTTCCATTCTTTCTTGAGGATTTAAAAATGTTAGATTTTTGTCTCTGTCATTCTGGAACCTTAAAAAATATAAGAGACTATTTTTGAACTAATTATTTAGGTACTTCATGCCACTACATCTGTCATTCCTAGATTGTCACATGGTTTTGTTGAATAGTTTTTTGGGGGAAAGGTGGTTCTAGATCCTGTTATTTCATGGGCTCCCCTAAAGAAGAAACATACTCATCTCATTTGTGCTCAGATACTCAAACTCATGTATCAATTTCATAATCCCTTTTTCAATAGATGAAGTCTGCAGAAAGGTGGGGCTGGGGAATGGGTGTAGAGTACAGGGTATAGGACCTCTCAGTACATTCTCTTCCCTTTCCTCAACCCAGACTTTTTGGAAAATCTTATTTATGTGATAGCAAATGCTACCTCTTCATGTATACCTTATGATTTATCCTGTAACTTTGTAAGGCTTCAACATTTACATTTAAAAAAATAAAAGTTCTTGCACACAAAAACTTTCCTCATAGCAATAACTAAGAATTCTAAGCTTACCTAGAATTTAAATGTCATGAATTAGATTATTTTGCAGTATTATATGAAAATTTATCATCCTTTCTATGCAATATTTTAGCATGAACTCCCAGTTTTGTTGCTGATAAAGGATGTGAAATAGAATTAGATAAAAAATAAGTAACTGAACTTTAAAAAAATACTTCAAAATGTTATTCCTATACTTCATCTCTATATATTCAAAATATTTTAATTTATGGATGACTTTCTGCAAATGGCCTTTTGTAATACATTTTTGAGTTAACTATGTATCATAAATATCTCTTTGAAAGACTTGAAATTGGCTACCTATCAATTATATAAATGTACATATGTGTATAAATCATACTGGTAATTTGAAATTAGGCTTATACATCTATTGTGTTCCATTCAGGTATTCATCACCACCTATATCTTTAAACTCACTTTGATCTCTTTTTTTGGGTGAGGTTTTATAAAAAGAAAACCTTGAGTGTACTTTAACTTTCTGAAACATTCTGAAATTATGTGATTATGCATATCGGTAAACTTTTTGACTGGAATAACACATATTGTTTATTAAAATGGAGAAAATAATTAGTCTGAAGATATATCATTAAAATAGTGTCCCTCAATCAAATGGCTCACAATAACACTGAAATATATTCTTGTTAATTTATACAACAGTAATTTTGCTATGTTGCTGGGTTTTTGAAAAACCCGTAATTTGTGACAGTTTTTAAAATATAATTGCATATAGTAAGCTCTCAAATTTTAAAGCATAGTGAGTGTATATATATATATATATTCATGGTAATGTGTAGCATACTTTGTAGGCAACACATTAATCTGTACTTTTAAAACTTTGGATGTGAAATATTAGCTACAGTTTTAGTTATTTTTCTTTATTAAAAATCTGAGAATATGTATCTTTAATGATTCTAGTTGAACTAAATCTAAGTAGCCACTCCAATGGTAGTAATCTGATACATCTCTTGACAGATTATGTATTCCTCAGGGAAGCAGAAATGATCTATAAAAGCTTTCAATAGTCTTTTTTGTGATCTTTTTTAAAGTTCCATCTTAATTTTCCAAAGGAATGAAAATCTTCATACATTTCTATATTTTACAAGGCTCTAGACACACTTTTCAAAAGGTGGAAACTTTTCGTATCTGGGCACAAGTTGCCTTACTGCATTCAGTAAACATACTTGAAGAGTGGCTCCATTTACTGGAAACAAGGCAATTTTCTATGAGCATTTGAGATCTCTTCTATCAAAACATGTTTAAGAGTCAGATGGGCTTTCTTGTGTGGAAAGCATTTTCTTAATGGGTACTTGCTCACAATGCTTTGCTGCAGCTCTTGTTGCCTTAGAGACGGCGGGTCAATGGATAAGTAAATGGGAAGTCCTGAATATCAGTTCAATGAATAATCCATCTTAGCAATCTTTGTCTCTGTCAGAGGCAGTGCCTTAATAAGTCAACACATTTATTTATTTTTATATACTTTATTTAAAAGGAACTTTATGTTTACTAAGTGTTTGAGATACATGATAAAAGACAATTAAATAGTAGTATAATTATCTATCTTGGTAATAAAATAGTTCAGAGCTACAATAAATTTGATAAACTTCATGGATAATGAACTAATTTCAGAAGTTTTTTAGGCTTACTTTTAAAATCACAAGTAAATGTCATTGTCCTTATCATGGTGAGCACAAATTCTCTTCAAACTGATATTTGATTGAAAAAGAACAAACCAATCGATGTTCATTCTGTCCTGACAATTTAAATAATAATTTATAAACTAATTTAGATTTGAATATCCAAAACAACTCATGAAACCCATATCCATGTATATATATTTTATGCCGTCATATAATGGAATATAACACTTGCTAATGTTTACAAAGGATAAAATATCATAGAAAATACCCTATAAAATATAAATTTAAAGAGTATTACAATGAAAATCATAGGAAATCACTTCAAATATGCTTACAGATGGTCCTCAACTTATAATGGAGTTAAGTTTTGATAACCCATCATAAAATATCATCAAGTCAAAAGTGCATTTAATACACCTAACCTACCAAATAACATAGCTTAGCTTAGCCTACCTTAAATGTGACTCATAACATTTTCATAAGCCTACAATTGGGAAAAATTAATACAAAGTTTATTTTGTAATAAAGTATTGAATATCTCATATAATGTATTAAATGCTTAACTGAAGGTGAAAAACAGAATGGTTCTATGGTTACAGTTCCTATTAAATGTATACCACCTTCACACAGCATCATAAAGTTGGAAAGTCTGAGGTCAAACTCTCTTAAATTGGGGGCCATCTGCAACCAATTTGTCTGATATTTCAAGTTCTATATTTTTCACAACCAGAAAATAATGTCAAAACTATGTTTTATTCTTAATTCATTTTATTTGATGTGGTATTTTTAAATTAAATGTAAACTTTGGGTTCTTATTAGAAATTTAAGTTGCAAATGTACTCAATAATGTGTAACTCTTTTTTGGTTAATCTGGCAATTCTAAAGATAGAAAAATATATAAGAATTCCTTGAGAAATTGTTTGCTTTCTAGAAGAAGCTTTGTTAAAGAATAAAATGTAGGAAAGGGGAATGAGTTTGGACTGAAGGACATTTTTGGATAACATCTGACTTCTTCAGTTTCAGCTCTTAGCTCTTAGGTGTTCAAACTCAGCTTCGCCTGCTAATAAACACAGAAGGACCATCTGTTAAAGTAATCTTTCTTATTGTGTGAAGAGAGCACTATACATTTTCCCCATGATTGTTTTTGAAATCAATTTTAGAAAAATAATTTTTTATGGAAATATAAACTGGAATTAATCAGTCAAAACCAAAAAGGATTTTAAAAAGACATGTTTTAGAAGTATATATTTTTAGAGGTGAGGGAAAATTGTAAGTTAAATAAAAGAGATAATTTATTTGACGTGTTTCTGGCTCAGAGGTTCTATAATTCAGATTTGTGAATAAGAAGAAATAAATTCTAAATAACTCATAGCATAATTTACCAAGTTTCTTGATGTATGTATATGTGTGAGTATATGCATGAATTCTAATTTAATGTCTAGGATTTTGTTCTGAATGTTTGCTGATGTGAAAACCATCATTATTTCCTAACATTACTAGATACTCAAATAACTTTAAAAAGGAAATCTAGAACCAATATTTACTTTGCTCACAAGTGTCTGTGGGTGTGCATCCTGCCACAGAGCGGCCTCCATGCCTTCCTTGACTGCACACTCAATTTGGTTTCTTTCATGTTTCTTGGACTAAAAAGTCAAACAGTTCTGCAAATTAAAGGTGAGGTTTGACAAGAGATTTAGGCCATACTCTTTCATTCCTTCATGATTGTTTTCTAGTGATTAGAGAAAGAATGAGGATTTATTAAGTCTAATTTGCAAGGATCCACTGTTTCTGATTATAGATACCTAAATATGCTCCTACTTCTTGGAAGAAAAAAAAATGGATAAAATAGCTTTCCAAGTAGAGCTCATAATATTACATAAATCATTTGATAAAAGAAAAATTAGGACTGATTATTATAGAGTAAGAATGCTGTTAAATTAAGAAATACTTAGTTTGCTCTATTTTATTTACTGTTATATGTTCCTTGTCATCCTTACCTTATTTAAATGATATACTTTTCTTTGAGGAAGAAAAAGTTTATTATGTAACTGAAAATTTGCTTACTTGCTACATTTGGGATTTTAGAAACATTTTGAATTGTTAAAGATTTGAAATAACAGAGATGAAAATATCCTACACATAATAAGAAAAATTCTTCATCATTTTCTGTATACTTTTTTAGTGTAAGCTTATCTAAAACAGGATTCTTCACAGCCTCTTCAATTTTAAGTTTGCCTCTATTTTATTCTGCATTGTAAAACTCTCTGCTTTCACTCTTCTAAACAAAATAGCACCAACTTTCATCTAAACAAATATTTATTCTTGCCCTTTAGAAGATGTAATACAGATAGTTGAAGCCAATAAAAGAGAGAAATACAGTTTAATGATGTAGCTCACGGAAGGGGGTGTGCCTAGCATCATCGTCCTTACTTTGTTACCAGATGACAGTCCGTTTATTTGCATTTTTATATTTTTAGCTATTAATGCGGAAAACAGAAATGACACGTGCATCTCTTACTTTAATGTGTGAGTGTATCCACGTGCATGTTTGGATGAGTTCAAGAGTGTGTGTGCATGCATAAGTGGAGGTTGTTGCTGGATAATCTGTGTGAAGTGCTTTATTTTTCTGCTCGCAGGTAATTTCTCAATTCTGCACATAATTATTAAGTCAGTTGCTCCTATTTGGGGTGATTCATTTTATTTCTATAACATTCTGCTGAATCTATATTATTGTACTATAAAAAGAGTTTCATATATTAAAATGAAACTATTCAATACACATAAAGAAAATCTGACAAACACCTTGGTATGTATAGTGATTCCTCTTTCAGATTTAATAATTTCCGGTCAATCTCTTGGTTATTATTGAGAATTATGCTGGTTCCTCTCTAGAAAGAACACAATTTTCCATTGAATTATCCCAGATATCCTTCTTCTGTCCAACCTTATTCCATTCCAACAAGCTGCGTTCTACCCTCTAAACAGACTTGCAGTCATCGGTGTGTTTTCAGTGTCTTCTTGGTCTGCAGAAATAAATTTCACATTTTCTAGCCATCACCTGCGACCCATAAACCAAACTGTGTGATCTAGAATAGACACTAATTACTGTCTTAAATCTCCTTCTCTGGGAGAAGGACATTTAAAAGAAAATATGGAGATGCTAAATATGGAGAATATTTAGCATTTAGCTCAAAAGTAGAAACATATCTTGGGAAACACTGTCTTCTAGAGTCAAAGCACGTGTGTTTTGTTTGGCAGTCTTTATATACTTTTCCCTCGCAGATCAGTTTTTATTCTTTAAAGTTCTTTAGAATAACATATGGATCCACGTTATAATAGTACAATGTATTAGAGCATTCTATTTTCTGTAGTTAAAAGAGATTTAACTCTGCACCCAGTGATTTCTCATTATTGTAGATCATCTTAACTTCTCATTAGAATTGGCCAGAATGTGACAGATGCTAGACCATTAAACAGGCTAAAACAAAGGCAAACAGAATGGAGTTTGGATACCACGCCTTTTTTTCTGACAGTTTCTTATGTATGAAGACATTATACCTCTAGTTATGTAATTGCAATTTTCTTTTCCCCCTCATGATATAGCCCAGCCACTTACTTTTTTTTTTTTTCTGAGAAGTGGTTAAAAATCAGGTTTTTGGATGATTATGAGTTCATGTTCATTTATTAGATTTACAACTTATTCTTCATAGGCCTCAATTTCTTCAATTTTAAAATGGAGAAAGCAATGGTAAATTGAGAATTAAACCAGATATTACATTTTCATTATTTAGCATCGTTTAGCAAATAATAAGTACCCAATAAATACTGTGTTGTGGATTGATGGTGATAATGATGATTGTGATAATGATGAGAATTACCTAAAAATACAGAAGCAAAACCAGTGAAAGTAAAAAATATAGTGTTAAGAATCATGGGCTTCCAGTTGCTTGTTTTTGATACAGGTAGTAGATTTAAATAATGATTATACATTATTTGTGTAAAGAAGGAAAAACAAAAACCTGTTCTGTTCTCCTCTTCCCATTTCATGCCCAGATTGATTGAGGTTTAAAAGGATGAAATGTGAGCAGTATTCCATTATTTCTTACTTCACAGGTCAAAATTAGATTTTAAAGTGGGATATCATATTTACTTCTATAAGCCCTCTCCTGTTGGTCCCAGTTTCACCCCGTGGGCCTAAACAAATGATTGTTATCTTTACTTCAGGGGAAAAAATACTCATAGTAATGAGTTTTGAGACTTTTTTAGGTCTCTGATTTTCTCTGATCCTTCCATTAGGTCAATGATGTTGACAATTAAATCATGAAGCATTATTCTTGCTGAAAAAGAGGTGAGTAAATGTGGCAGAAGCAGTTTTCTTGTTGATCATTCAAAGGCAATTTAATTAGCTGATCATTACCCTTGGAATCCAAATCTAGTTAATTGGGCTGAGGGTAGAAAGTGACTTCCTTGACAAGCATGCTTAGTTAGAAAATTACTTTAATCTCTTTGATTATCATAGGGACCTTGTAAGGCCTGGCAATTCTGAGATTCCATGGAGATGGGAATAATTGCTCTGATTTATTTTTATACTTCTGTTTTCAGTTTTATGTCTCATGTTTAGTCTTTTGTGTGCTAAATTTATAAAGATTTCATTTGCCTAAAATATAACAATAAATCTGAGAGATATGCTGCCATTTGTGAAATAGAATGAAAGTGTTCTGACTTGTTTTAAGGCAAAGTGAGGATCCTATTATGATAGTTGGCTTTTTGGTCTTCAGAGGAAAGTAGTTCCAATCTCTTAACCAATATTGCACTAGATTAACCTTTGTTCCCTTTTCAATACCTCTAATCAATAGAGTAAGACAAAAATGTATTTTTTTTATCCTGACTAGTTAGAGGGATGTCAGTATTTATGTATTTCTGTGTATCAAATACTTATCTTCTAGGGGAAGCAATAGACAACTTTATCATAACTGATACAACAATCAAATAAAATACCTATTTCTGAATATCTTAAAAAGTAAAACAGCAACATATTGGAACCAGCTCTAAAAATAATTATCAGTTTCTAAATCAGACCAGGTTGGTGTAACTGAAACTTCCACCATAAATATTTTCTTAATATGTGAATATATGCTTTTGTTATAGTATTTATAAGTATAAGGTCTATTATAATATCTTCTGATTGTTGATGGTTATAATAGAAAGACAATGAAATATTAATCCAATGCCTTCTAAAATAAGCATTCATTAAAAATATACTATGGTAGAAACATTGGAAAATGACAGAAATGTCAAGAAGACAAAGATATGGTACAGCTATTTAGAGACTCATCCCTTCATAGTATAAAATGTAAGCAGCCTAATTATGATAGAACATGGAAACTTACTAGTATATATGAGAGCAAAGTAATATGGAAACCTGGAAGGGAAACAACTCATTGATAGTGCTTGATGGGATTTCTTATTCTGGTGCTTTGGTTTGACAGTATCTGCAACTCTGACCATCACGTGGATCAGTAGACATAAATAATTTACTAGAAACCTGGTGTTCGTTTTTGTATCATAGAGATTAAATTTTAACTAAACAAAGAACATAGATTATTGTATTTCAAGTCTCAGCTATTTTATTTGCATTTGCATTTAATTTGGTAGAAAGTTAAAAGGGATATTTTTACGATATCTTCTTATCAACTTTGAAAATATGAATAGATTCATATATTTTTGAAAATGCAAATTGCTTCATAGGAGAATCTGTTTAGAACATGTTATGTTAGACACTCTGTCTTTATACATGTGCATATGTATCAGTATCTCTGTGGCCAGTTAATGGAGTGATTCTGAACACTATGTGAATAAGGTCAAAGTCATGAATTTGGCCTTCCTCACTTTGTTACTTGGCTACAAATAGATTTTTCTTTTCATCTAGACTTCTTGCAAATATCTGCATTTAATCACAAAATGTACTTTAAATAAATCAATGCAAATCTAGCAGCTGTACCTACACCTGGCATTGGATAAGTCACACAGATAAACTTGTTTGCAAACAAAATGGGATGAAAAGAATGTCCCACAAATGCTGAGTGTAAATACATATATATATTTTTCTAATCAGTTTGCAAGCCATTTCAGGAGATGGTGGTACATCTTACTCTCCATGCCCCCTGCACCCACTAATGTAAGGTGATACACACCTACATTTTTATAGACATCTAACTGTGTAGAAGAATAGCTATAATATAATGGCCATTGCATTTTTTATTTTTTGCTGTTGGAAGAATGGCTATAATACATTATAAATATTTGCATAGCAAATAAACTGGAAAACATATCATTTTAAAACTGACATTACTTGAGCACACATATGTAAACTTATTTAAATAATTTTAAATATCAAAGTAGTCAATTTGAAGAAATATACTTGATTGAAAGTTTAAATCATATAGAGACTCTAAAAGAGAAAGAGACGATTTCTCTTGAAGCATGGCTTGAACTAAACACTTTTTAGTTAAATGAACATATATGTTGTTTTATATTATCAGTGTGATGTGTGTGTGAACATATGGCAGCAAATCTTGATTCACATATTATATATAGAAAATATCTAAGTATATATATAAATGTTATATGTAAATGTTTTATTTATAAATGCATGTGTATATGTATATATATATATATTTTCTTTCTTTCTTTTTTTTTGAGACAGGGTCTCAGTGTCTTGCCCATGCTGGAGTGCAGCAGCACGATTACAGCTCTCTTAACATGGATCTCCTGGGCTAAGTGATTCTCCCACCTCAGCCTCCCAGGTAGCTGTGACTATGTATACAAAAAACACCAAGGGAATTTTTTTGTATATATATATATTTTTTCTTTTTTTTCTGTGTAGAAATGAGATTTTGCCAGATTGCCCAGGCTACCATCCTATATTTTTATTGTAGCACATAGTATAATAGAAAAGCAAACCTTAATGGTTTAACTCATACTTGACTTTTCTCTTTCTCACTTTCACTTTTTTTGGTATGTTCCCTTGTTAGGGTCTTTTGCTTCATATCTCTTCTCATCTTTAAACTGGAGATAACAATGTAAACATATCTGAATAAAATGGAATGTTGGTGTTCTAGCTCTATTCTCAGACATTTTATGATTCAAAAATTATCACATTTTCTAACTTCAAACTGCCACTTATAACAATTTTTCTCCATGTCTCTAAAATTTTTTCAGATATTTTTTCTATAAAACTAACAAAAAATACTCTCTGATGATATATCCCATAGTTATCTAACTCTATGATTATTCTGCCACAGTATACTTTTACTTCTTGAAAAAGTAATTTAATTCATTCTTACAATTTTGATTCATATTTACACAGACTGTTGGTGACCTTAGCAAGAGGCTTTTTTTTTTCGTTTTGTATGTTTTTTTATTTGCTCCAGGTGGGGTTTTGACTATCACTTTCCCACACTCTGGATAAGTTCTGATCCCACCACAAGGAGCCTTCAAATTGGCTAAAGTGAGAAACTGGGCTGGAACACTCCGTACCCTGCCATCTTGCCGAGGGAGTCTCCTTTTAGAAAAAAATCAAAAGGTTATTGCAGGAGTCTGGATGAATCCCACTCTCAGCTGTCCACGGTCCTGACCACCTCCTCTAATCCCCTTTTTGGCAGGGAGAAACGGGAGAACATGACTCTCAGGTTCTCCTCCATTACTTTGTGACAAACCAAGGGGATGAGCCTACCGTGAGAACGTGCTGTCTGCAAGCTGTCTCCCTTCCTCCATCC
This sequence comes from Cheracebus regulus, assembly GCA_963574635.1. Classification (NCBI taxonomy): domain Eukaryota; kingdom Metazoa; phylum Chordata; class Mammalia; order Primates; family Pitheciidae; genus Cheracebus; species Cheracebus regulus. The sequence goes on from CAUYQU010012087.1 coordinate 42,282, forward strand.
TTGGTGAAACCCTTTGCGCAGAAGGCCACGTGGAAGCTGATGTTTTTACTCATCCCGCTGTTTGAAAGCACCGTTATGAAGTGGGGTTGTACAGTAGTTAACAGTACCGTTTATATATACGTGTGTGTGTGTGTGTATACACATGTCCTATCTATCATATGTCTATAAACTGTAAGCAAGAGGTAACAGTGGCTTCTAGAAACTGATTTTCTTCAAGGTTTCCTGTGTGATAAGGCACCTGAAACACTGTAGAAAAGTGTCTTGTGTGGTGTTCTCGTCTCCCTGCTGCTAACTGGGTTCTGTTTTGTGACCAGGAATGGTGCGGGCCGACAGCGCAGGGGCTGGGAGGGAATGCGGCCTCCTGAGTGTCTCTCTCTGTCTGTCCCCTGCTTGTCGTCCTATCTGATCAGGCTGGAGACAACAACAAAAAAAGATATATCGAAAAATATATATATAGATTTCTATAGAATTTCCTTTTTGCCTCTCTCCCACCTTTCCTCTGCAAGGTATTGTGACTATTTTTTTGTTACTGATTTTTGTTGCAGTAACCTTCTTGTTTCAGTCACAGCAAGGAACAACCCAAACCAATAGAAAACCCCTCTGAAAAGAGTAGAAAACACAAGGTTTGACTCGGGGAAGTAGAGGGCTGGGGGTGGGGGTGGGAGTGGGTGTGGGGCGGGGAAGGGGGGAGCTTGGTTTTATTTTTAAAAAGGATTGAAGGATAACATTGAAAAATCTGGAGATGATGTCCAACCCTTTTTGCAAAGCAATGCCCTCCGATATTTCCGTCTGTGGTTTTTGTTTAAACGCCTTTTTCTCTTCTGGGTGCTGATACTTCTCTCCGTCCTCACGTTCTTGGTGTCTTATTATGTTTTGTGTTTTTTGTTTGCTTAACTTTGTGCTGCTACCTCAGTTTGCCCCCATGTCCCTTACACGCAAAATCCTTCAGCGGAGCGGATAGGTGGCGGATGACTGGCACGCTCCACGACGGGCCCAGCGGTCTCTGCCTCGCAAGCGGCTTACGTTGGAGGCATCAGTGTAGTGCACAGGGAAACAAATACCCAACTCCCGACGCATGCTTGGTTCTGCTGAATCTTCTGTCCTTTATGAACAACCTAGCCCTCGGATCGCCAACCACGTGCCGGGCGCAGCTGGTTTCCATTTCAGCGCACCGTAAGATGTCCTCTCTCCCATTCATGCAGACGGGGAAATGCTGGTCTTTGCCCTGCTTTATGGAGTTTGACCTCGTAGTGAAGGTCCTCACTCCTGCAGCTCCAGCTTATCATTCACAGGGGATGCCAATGGCCTGTTCACACCGGGAAGGCTACCCCAGAAGTAGCGGGCCCTGTGTGCGGCTGACATTTCTTTGACATTAATCATCACAGGGTTGGACTCGAGAAATCGCGAGATGTCCGTCTTGTCACTAACACCCGAGGCCACCACAAATCTCAAAGAGCCAGAAGAAGGGGCGGTCATCTCCCTCCTTGGTCTGCGCATCATGCAGGAGGCGGTAGAATTCAAAGAAGAGCCGGCCAGTGCCCTCGCAGAGGCCCTTGCGAGCAGGGTTGAGAATGCAGAGGTCATTGTAGGGACTGCCCCTAGTCACGAAATCGAATGGGCCCCACTCCTGGATACGCTTCTGTGTGACGCTGTGGCCGTTCCCGACGCACCCTGCCCACCGTGATGGAGAACTCGCACACCGCGGACGCAATGTAGCGGTCCACCTGGATGCCCAAGTCCCTGAGCACCGGGAGCCCTGTAGCAATTCTGCCAAACAGAGACAGCGCCCGGATGGGCTTCCTCTTCTCAGCTGAGACTGCAGGATAAACCTCTGGACGGTCAAATTCCTGGTGGTGGTTATTAGCGAAGAACATCTGGAGCCGGGAGGGCCTGTGGTCTCGCCGCCGCCGCCGCAGCCCGCAGGTGCCCTTGTGCCCACACACGTAGCAGTTCCAGGGGTCTTCCTTGATGGCCTGAGCAGCCCCCGGCCCCACCACGAGGTCCACACACTCCCCGCAAAAGCACCTGCAGCACTTGCTGTTCCCGCACGTGAGCGCCTCGTGGCCCCGGAGCAGATGGCGCAGTTTAAGACTGGTAGTCGTCGTCGTGGTACTGGTAGGCACACTCCAGAAAGCAGTTCTTGCAGTTTTGGCACATTCCCCCAATGAAGAGGGGGTGCTCCAGGGTGACGTGGAGGCTCCCACAGGAGGTGCAGATGTCCTCGATGTTCCTGCACTTCTGCCGCACCTCGTACACCAGCCGCTCTCTTGTGCGCTCATCCATGATCTCCTTGACTTTGGGCTTCTCCGTTGTGCTCTTCTGGGGTTTCTCGGCTGGTGGAGGTGGGGTGTAGGCAGCTGCCTCAAGTTCCACTCACATGTCCATGTACCCTCCTTTGTAGGGATTCTTCTCATCTTCTGGTCTCTACAGGCCCTTGTGGCTAAAGCCCTCCAGGGCCATTCAATCATCTGCATGTTCTGCACCTCAATGACCTTGGCAATGTCACTCTCCTCGCTGCTGTGGCACACTGGGAACAGCTTCCCAGCACGGCTGCTGGCCACCTACAGGACCTCGTATTGGGAGCCACTTGCTAAGGTCTCCAACAATCGTATAGTTGGTGCAATTAGTAAAAAAAAAAAAATTTACTTATCAGAGTCAAACTTGTTTGAAAGCATCCTGCTTTTAGAAACCTCTTTGGTATCTATGAATCAACTCTATTTTCAATCTCTTCTCTGTGAATACCCATTCCCATCTTCTTTTGATACCAGGACATTCCTCAGACCTCCTCAGAATTCTTTTGCTTCATTCCGCAATCTGTTTCTAGGCAATCTTCCCATTCCTAATGGCTTCTAACACTCAAAATAGGCATGTAGCTACCCATTTCAGATCCACCCTAGATTTTACTCTTTCACCAAGGACGTGCTCTAGAACTACTCATTGGACAGCTCCACTTGGATTTCCAACAGGCAACAGAAATACAACAACAGAAATCCCCAAAGCCTCCTCTTTCTTTTGAGGAAACTCTCCTACATCGAGAACATAGTTTTTCCAGTCCTCACAAGACCTACTTACTCTTTTTATAAATTAGTGATGTAATTACTTACTAAGTCTTACAGTTTTACCACAAAGATACCAGTTATAATTTGTGGCTGTTTCTATCACTAACTTCTTTAAATATGCATTGAATTTTAGCTGTGGAAAGTGTACAATGTCCTTGTGTATAATACTGCTCATCCCTACCAAACCTACTTCCACAGTGCAGCTGGGAGTTATTTCCCAAACCAAACAGCTGTGTCACAACTCATCTGGGTAAGGTGTCTCTCTGTACAATTCCCAAGCAAAACCCACTTTCACATGGAGAAGTCTTTTTTTTTTTTACATTCTGCCCTAGAGAAATTAAAGACTGTGTGCCTTAGAAATAAAGGGGCTGATCAATAAGCAACTTGTAAAGTGGCTGATATCTTGCATTTATAGCTATCAACTGTGTTTGAAATTTCAGTGTGATCATTGTCTTCTATTTAAGTATGTAACTGCTTTTAAGAATATGGCCTCTGGAGGTAGACTATATTACTGTGAATCTTTGAATCTTAACTTAGTCCTTTCATGACTTTCAAGAAGATAATTTAACCTGTGTCTCAGTTTCCTCATTTGCAAAAAAAAAAAAAAGTGTAAAAAACCATACCTATTTCGTTTGGGTCATATCAATAATTACGTATAAAATATTTAAAACTCATCACTTTTTAAATGTCAGAAACATTGCATGTGCTCAAAAATAATAACAAGCATTTTTAATGGTGCTTTTTAAAGGATAGGTACAGTTTGTTGTTGTTTTGTTTTGTTTCTCCTAAAAAGTCATTTTCCCTGAATGTCTGCCTATACTTGATGCAGTTGTGGGAAATAATCCCTAAATATCTGGTCACTTTTGATACCATTGAGTCGCCTTTTCAGTACCTTGCCTGACTCCAAAATAAGAGTCAGAAATACACTCAGCTAACCTTATATGATGAAGGGCGCATTGGCAGTAAATCTTGACTAGTCTGAGGCATCTAGAGTAAGCTCTTTGGCCTACCACTCCTACTACCATTGCAAGCCAGAGATACAATGACTAAATTTTCAGAAACCTCAAGTGTTTTACCTTTCCCAACCACGTGTGAATGAACCAGCTTTTTAAATACTTAATTGCAAGCAAAATTCTCCACCTCCTTTTTTTTTCTAACAGAATTCACTATAATTTGCCTGAACCAAATTTCAGGAAGAATAAGAAATTATCTCTTATAGTTTTTATTAACTTCTGTGCATCAGGTAACGGGCTATGCATATACAGAATAAGTAGTCACCATTACTCTCCCTGGGCTAGAAAGTGGTAGTGTTATATCAAATTGATATACTTCCTTAAATTTTTATTGGTTTCTGCTATCTTAGATGAAAGCCCAAATATCTTAGATTGGAATGTCATTTGTGATGTATCCTGCTTATAATTTGCAGAATCATTTTCTATCCTGTCATATGTACCCTATGTTCTAGATATAACAAGCATTCACAAATCCTATAATGTATTATAACAGGATCAGCTGCAGGTTCTTAGCTTCCCTAAGCCAGAGAAAGGGAAAGGGGGGCCTCAGTGTCGTGGTGAATGCTACAGTTCGGATAGAACTCCTGGACCCAAAAGTGTGCCATAGCAGTTTATTAGGCAGAGTGAGGCTTGGGCTGCTAGAGCTTTTACCCCTGAGTTATTCCCTCCCCATTCTTGTTCTCGTCCAATAAGTGGGGTTCCTTCAACCTTTCTCTGGATTAATTGATCTTTGAATCCTTTACTTGATTGGTTACTGTTTTAAAACCCTGAGTCACAGAGCCTCCACCTCCAAAGGCCAGAGGTGTGAAAAGTTGCTGTCCCCAACAAAGCCCCTAAGAGCCAGAGGCTGGAAAACCAGAGACAAAGTCCTAGCTGGCCAGAGACAGGAGAAGTCCTGTGCTTGAAACCGATACCTCAGCCAAACCCAGGAAGTCCCTCTTAACACAGTCCCTCAGTACCATGACTTTTCTTAACATACATCTTGCCTGCTTCTATTGCCTGCACCATTTTTTTCTATCCCCTCCCTCTACCTTATTTACTAAAAACCTACTTATCCTTCAAAACACAGCTTGAAATTTACCTCCTCTGAAAAATGAAGTCTGTTTTCCTAGGTAGAGAACCATGGAGGAAGAGACCTCCTAAGCAAAACTGAGTGCTTCCTTTCTACTACTTTAACTTTGTATGCACTTCTGTTATAATACAGCTGATGACTTACCTACATATCTAGCTCCTTTTCTGGATTGAGAGGTACCTTAGTCCAAAGATTTGCTTAGTGTACTCTTTAATCCTGTGAACTCCAAATATTTGAGACAGATTTCAGTTAATTTAGAAAGTTTATTTTTCCAAGGTTGAGGATGCCACCTGTGACACAGCCTTAGGGGGTCCTGATGACATGTTCCCAAGGTCGTCGGGGCACAGCTTGGTTTATACATTTTAGGGAGACGTGAGACACTAATCAATATATGTAAGATGTACATTGGTTCTGTCTAGAAAAAAAACAGAAGTCTCGATGCAGGGAGGGGGTTTCCAGGTCACAGGTAGGTGGGAGATCAATGGTTGCATTCTTGTGAGTTTCTGATTAGCCTTTCCAAAAGAGGCAATCAGATGTGCATCTATCTCAGTGAGCAGATGGATGACTTTGAGTAGAATGGGAGGCAGCTATGCCCTAAGCAGTTCCTAGCATGACTTTTCCCTTTAGCTTTGTAATTTTGAGGCCCCAAGATTTATTTTCCTTTCACAAGCCTTGATGTTATACATGGAGTCGGCAAAGTAGGGACTAAGGAAATGATGCTCAATGGATATAAAATCTGTGCTTTTTATTTTTCATAGTGAAGAGAGAAAAATGATTATTGAGAAATTCAAAACACTGCTACTAATAAAAGTTGGGTACAGTTATATTGTTTGATAGAGCTATTTATTGGAGAATATTGGAAAATTGTCAATTTCTGTCATTTCCACTTATCGAAATACTGACTGCCTTTGTTTTGACCTATATTTTCAAGTACGTATAGTGAATACACTTGGAAGATAGAGGTAGTATTTCCTTATAGAATAAAACGCAGATTTGTTTACTGTCCAGTATAATAAATCTAACATCTCCTTTTAGGACAAACATCAGGCAGGTTTACTGTCTGCCGTAGAAGATTCGGGTTCTCCAATCATAGGCTTCCCATTCTATAACAGAACTAATTGTGTGTTCAGGTGTTAGTTACCTGGCCCACTTTTCCCTTCATACATCATTCACTTATAAGACTCATATTTTAAAAATTACTCTAAATTAAAATGTGCTTTCATTCTATATTAGTGAAAATGATACTGTAAGTAACTTTCTGAAAAGTGCAAAATCTGCACTCAGTTTTTGTGTCCTCTGTGCTCCCTGCTGGTGTCTATATAGTGCTGACCACTGTTCAGGTTTATCACTTGAATGCTTGTTTATTATTTCTTTATTTGAATGGCTATTTAGGAGAAAAATACAATGGTTAGTTATGAATATTAGTTTGCTATTTCCTAAACTTTTATTTATTATGCATGCAACCTAAATCATGGATTTATATTTCCTTTTGCAAACCACTTATCATAATTCCAGACAGAAAGTAAATAAGAAGAAACAACAAAAGGTAGAAAAAGATGGGCTAAAAACCCTCAAGTCTATTTACTGTAGCAGACATTCTGGTTGTTACTTTTGGGTATTAATAACATTTCTTTTTCATGACCTTGTAAAATCCCAGGAAGTTGAATTAGTTATCCCCATTTTACAAATATGAAAATTCATTCATGAAATTGAATTAATATGCCTAAAATAAAAGAGCTTATGTAAATAAGTAAGTAGCAGAGCCAGGATTATTGGACTCTGAAATCGACCAAAATATAATTTCAAGAAATCTATTTTTATCTGACACCCCTAGCTCTTGTGCCACAAATTCAATTCTTGCCTTTTCTTATTAGTTTTTCCCTGTTTTACTACAAATTTAGCTTGTGGGGCCAACTTTCTCTACTTGAGCAAATTTTTTCTTCTCTATTATTCCTAGATTTTCTTTTGCTTCACTCCTGTTGTCTCAATACATGTTTCAAATATTGAGTTTTTTAAAACCTAGTATATCCACAGACCATATAAGTAATATGCAACCTATGGAGATGTTATATTTGTTCAACATAATGTTTTCAAAATTGGACGTTTTTTATAAAATTTCAGATTAGCAACTTTTCTTAAAGACCATATCTAACAATACTGGACCCGTATTTCTGTATGATAATAGTCATCTGGAGCTGGAGCCTTTAAACAGTGCACTTCGAAGTTTCTGATTGCCTCTTCCATCTCATAGCTGACTTCTTCTTCATTTGTATCATAGGACAGGACTCACCAGCATTTGAATTTGTGATGCCTAATTTATATAGCATTGATTTATTGTGTAGACAGCCAGGAACTATTGTCCTGTGCCAAGAAACTATTAAGGCTCATAGAGTCATTTCATTTCAGAGCTTTCTGATGCTAATGCGACAAAACTCTCACTTTATAGTGTACTAACTGGTAGGAAGAGTTCTTTATTGTTGTGAGAGGTACTATTATTTAGCATTCTGGTTTCAGTGACACTTTGGAGAAATTTTCTGGGATTTTTAAATTACTTGTCTAGCACTTACCTCAAGTTTAAAATTGGTAAAAGTGTGATAGTGATTAGCTACTTATATTTTAAGTAGTTTTAATATCTGACCATAGACTCTACCAAAAAAGGAACATTAGCGTTTAGATGACAAATCACATGAGCTGAAATCAAGAACTTCCTCAGTGAAGTTTATGGTAGCATCATGGATTTCCCTCTCTGTGTCTAGCGGCACATTAAAAACATGCACAGTGGCTTTAGTTGGGGTGCGACTAAACAAAGAACAAGGAATTGTAAATGTATTTAAACATAATCAATGTGATTAAAATAAATCTATACAGATTTTGCTCTGAATTTTTCTTATATTTAAATATTTGAAAATAATGTTTTTCCTTATTATTGCATTAAGATAATTTGTTCCTACTTGAGTTTTCCATTATTTTTAAAAAAGAAAGACCACAGAAATTTTTAACTATAATAAAGTACTTAGGTTCTAAATCTTTAATTCTAATGTTTAACAAAAACAATTCTATAAACAAATATCCTTCACTGCATATCACAACTTAGAAGTCTACTTAGAAAATGTTCTGTATACATTACTATTTTTTTTCCTGAAATGAAACAAGCAAGTAGAATGTTTCATAATTACAAGTATTCATTGAATTTATAGAATTAAAGGAGCTCCAAATTCATTTTAATCAATATCACTGTACCACAGAACATTTTGGTATTATGAGGTATGATCTGGTCCCCATGTTGGTTATAACATATGATAGAGCAGCGATTTTGGAATCAAACCAATCTGGATTTAGTATTCTGGCTATACCACAAACTGTGAGTTTAATCCCTTTCTAGTTATTTAACTTATCTTGATTCCATTATCTCCTCTCATTTCATCTAAAAAGTAAATAATTACTTACTTTTGTTTTGAAAGATTTTAGCCAAAATAAATTGAGATCATGTATAGAAAATAACAAGTTTATTGTCTAAAACATACTAAATAATAGTTGATCATGAGTTTTTCACTTATATCCATTAAAATACAATATTTCTCCCTTATCCATAGTTTTAATTTCTAAATTTTTAATTACTCATGGTCAGCCATGGTTCAAAAATATTAAATGGCAAATTTCAGAAATAAACAATTCCTAAGTTTTAAATTGCATACTGTTCTGAGTAGCATAATAAAATCTCACACAATCCTGCTCCACCCTACCTGGGACATTAGTGAAATTAAACTTTTGGAGAGTCAGAGCAGTTGAATGCTGCTGAGAACAGTATCAGGTCAAGACACAGGCAAGCCTGGTCCTGCAGTCCCACAGTAGTGAGGCTTGGGCTTAGGGAGCATCCCATTTCCTTAGGAATGTCACCACCTGCTCTCCACCACTGAAGAGACTGGCCTGAGAACATGTTACTAAGGGCTGGTTGGGGACTGACAAGCAAATGGCAAAAGGTATAGGTTGACCTGCTGGTCCTTAAGCATTTTAGTTTCCTAACTAACACCTTTTACACATTAAGTGCTCAGAATAGAGCAGTGTCTGGGTCTGACATACAGAGAGTCACAGGATGACAGGATTACCCAGTGAGAGGAAAGTGAATTAGGAGAAAGAGTTAAGCCAGTCTCAGGGAGCTGCGAGCTCTCTCCCTCGGGGCATGCACCTCACCCCTCTTAAAATTAAGACAAAAAGAAAGCTCAGAGGTACAAACAACCAGATATCTAAGGAACTTAAAAGAGACAGGAGAGAGGAAGAAAGAGAGAGAGCAATCCAAACAAACTATAGTAGAAGATACAGGTCAAGAATTTTAAAATAATTATCCTCTAAGAGATCAAAGGGCTTCTATTACTAGAAAAATGACCAACAAGGCATACTGAAAATTAATTTAACCACAAAGTATACCAAAAGGCTAAATAACATTAAAAGAAAATCTCTTCTTCCCTCCCCGCCATGGTTCAGTTTGCAACACATTTTTTTTAAAAAAATTCTAAGAGATTACATCAAAATCTGTGCAGGAATTCAAAAATAAGCTACAATGAGGGGAATATCTTATTTCTAGTACATTAGTCTTTCTGTTTAAAAGGACAGGAGGCAAAGGCTTGGGCCCAGGCTAGATGGGGAATCAGGTTTTAAAGACCTATATAAGGCCAGACTCTCGTTGCTAAACTTAAAAAAAAAAGTCATTCTTTAAAAAGAGGGAGAATAGAGACTCCTATCTTGGTTCTGGGCAAGAGAATAAAAAAGACTTTCCCCAGGAATCATAAATATATATCAACCCTTATAAGCAAATGCAACAATAAGCTCCAACAGTTTAATTTAAAACAGTCCCAGGCTGTTATTACTATCTAGCAAAGCAAATTTTATTTTGATCAAAATACACCAATGAAGTTCAATAGTAGATACAATTGGAAACAATTTTATTCACATAGAATCCCATCTTATTCATGCTTGCTTTATCTGGTTAGTTCCTGTCTTGCTCCTGACTGATCTCTACAAGACCTCATAAATTGTTTTTATTTGAAAGTAATCATTTAAATTATTCTATTATTTTAAACACAGAACAGTCTCAACCAAGAAAATAACTGTTTATTTAAGATTTTTAAAAAGCAAAAGAAAACAAAACAAAATATGAAAACTTAGAAATCAGAGATCCAGGAAGAAATTCACAAATTATGAATTTCTTTACAAATATAGAGATTTGTAAAGAAATAATCATGGCTTTTTCTCTCACTGCCCTGTCTCTACCTCTGCATCTTACCCTGCCCAAATTTCCTAAAATGAGGAGAATTGGTGAAAAAGGTAGACCTGGTTGGAGTATTCTCTACATCATTGTCTAACATTTTTATGCTTCTCAATTATTACATTGCTTTGAACTTCTCCAGGGTTATAAGAAGAGAAGAAGGCATGCAGAAAAGCTTTTCCTTGACTTTCACTAATCTAGCATTGATTTCTTCTAGCAATCAGCAATGTTAATTTTTTTTTCTTATGGGCACATTCTCAGATAGCTGAAACATTTCCCCTTTATTTTAGAATCCCTCACCATCAGTTTTCTTGACATGTGCAAATTTATCACCCTGGAGGGTTGTGCAAAATTCTTTCCTCTGCTGAACTTCAAAAGGTACTTTCCCATCCTCTTGCTTCTGATATTCTTCCATCTCCTATTGGTCTCCTTAGGTATCATTTAATGTACCCCAAGACTGGCTCCCAATTGACCTATAGCTTCTCCACAGGAATCATGAATTTCACACCATATACTGGTGAAGAGCAAAAGAACTTCTTAAATTCAATCCTATTTTAATATATTGATCTAACAAAAAGTTCCATACACATAGTTCCATCTTATGTATATCTCAGGCATAAATTGAAGAAGTATATGTATGTAGAACCAGCAAAAAGGACTTTAAAACTCTTATTATAAATGTATTTAATGGAATATATAATCTTAGTGAAATAAAGAATCAGAGAAATAAACTTATAACACCAAATGAAAATTCTAGAATGGAAGAGAACAACAATTGAAATAAAAACTTCCCTGAAAGGACTTAATAGCAGAGTAGAGATGGCAGAAGAAAGAATTTGTGAATTTAAAATAAAGCCATAGAAACTATACAGTTTGACATCAGAGAGAAAAATATTTCAAGAAAAACATGTGACCTGCTGAATCATGCTAAGAAACTGATGTAGAGAAAAAATAGAAATAAAATCACACATTGTAAGCACATTGTGGTCAAACTGTTAAAAACTGAAGCCAATGAAAAAAGCCATAAAAGCAGTCAGAGAAAAATGACACATGCAGGGAAATAAGGTACTCACAATTATTTCTATAGATCCAAGTTTCTATGTGGAATAATTTTTGTTCAGACTCACAAATTCCTTTTCATTTTGCTGGTAATTTGGTTGTGTTTTTAACAAATTCTTTTAGCTTTCAATTATGTGAAATTGTATTTTTTACACCACTGTTTTTGAAGGTATTTTCACCAGATATTGAATTCAGAGTTAACATTTTTCTCCATCCTCCTTTCATTGTTTAGACAATATCAATACATTGCATTCTAGTCTGTATTATTTCTGATTGTAAAATTTATGTTAACAGTGCAAAGCCCATGAACAAACAGCCTTTAACTTAGACGATCACTAGGACCTGATTTCAAGACTGATCATAAAGTTAACTTCATCAATAATGTGCATAAATGGCAAAAAGATAGACATATAGATCAACAGGATAGAAATAGAATCTCATATTAGTGTCATTTTAACAAATTATTTTGAAGCTGTAACTGTACCAGATGAATCTGGTTCAAGTTTAATATAGCAGAGTTGTGAGTAGGTTTTCAGTTGCCGTGGACCACCAGGTTGAAGGTCACTTGACCTGAGCATGTCCAGATGAACCAACTCTGCAACCACAGTGGGAATCTAAGTGTTTGGTCCCAGGAGCAAGGACTGGATCAAGAAGTGCCCACTACATGGCTGGATTCAGGATCTGGTCAGATCATGCCTCATGGCATCACCTCATTGTAAGATCCAATCAGATCACACCTCATTATGAGTTATCTTATTAACTTATAAATAAACTTACATTTTTCTATATTTTTATTTTTATCATAATAAAATGTTATTTATGTTATTTTATTAACTTATAAAAAATGTAACATATTTAAAAATAACCTATGTGTTATTATTAACTTGTAAAACCCAACACAAAACCCAGCTCAGGGAAAAAGATTTGAGCTTTTCCTTTTGTCTCCTTGCCAGTTGACTCACAATAAAGCTTTTCTTTTCTCAAAAGCTGGTGCTATGATATTGGCCTCTATGTACGACAGGCAGAAAGCCCATTGATTGCTCTGTAACAAAACAATTGCATATCCATGGGAGAAAAAAGAATTATAATGTCCTTGGCAAAGGCAATTTTTTTACACATAATATAGAAAGCATGAATCATAAAAGAAACAAATAATAATTTCAACTTTATCAAAATTAAAAGCTGATCTTTGAAAGATACCACTAAGAAAATAAAAAGATAAGGCATACACTGGGGAAAATATTTATAACAAATATATCAGGGAAAGGGCTTATATCTAAAATATATTTCTGACTTTTATAACTCAGCCATCTACTATAAATAAAAAATACTGTGAACAAACACTTCAAGAAAAAGACAACCAATAAACTGAATATTATTATTAAAAAATGCAAATTTAAATCATGATAATGTAATTTTACATCTACTTGTATGGTTCTAATTAAAAAGTAACTCTCAATTTCGTTGTTATATTGACTAAATTAGGTTTGATAAAAAATAATATAAACTATGTGACACCGTTTATATGAATATCTAGAACAGGAAAATATAGTCTATGGTGACACATAATAACCAAATCCATGGGTGTCAGGAATAGAAAGTATTGCGGGGATTTACAGTAATGAGCATGAGGGAATATGCTAAGGTAATTCTAATGTTTTCAAATATTTCAAAAAGAGTAGTAATGACACAGGAGCATACATCAACATTAGTCAAACTATCCTATTAAAATTGTATGCATTTTATTGTATATCGTACATCATGTATATTTTTGTGTATATAGAGATATTAATATTGATTATTCAATAAGTCCAAAATTGAGGAAGATACAAAGAAGTAAATACAGAAAAAGTAAGATAAATAGAAAGATAAAGTCATAGGATAGAAATAATAAAAATATATCTGTCATAATAATGAAAATTATGATTTCATTATTGATATGGAAATAATCTCTCTAGTTATGAATAAATGTTATCTTACAGGATTTTTTTAAGTACCACAGTATGCATTTTATTAAAGATCCATCCAAAAAGGTAGAAAACTGAAAGATTAAAAATAAATGGTGTCAAAATATATACATGCAGAGCAAATACTAACATAATGCTAGGGCATCAAAGTAGTTGGTAATGATGAATTTAAATATATCAAGAATATGTAACAATTCAGAACTTATATGTGTCTAATCGTATAGATTCAAAAACCAAGAAAATCAATAAATTTGATTGGAATTATGAGGAAAAATGGAAAAAATTAACAATATATCTAGAGAATTTAACATTCTAGTGATGATATATTAAATAGTTAAAACCATCCATAAAAATAGAGAAGATTTGAACAACGTATTATCACACTTGAAATAATGAACATCTGTAGATCCTTCCACTAACAATTGAAGAATATTCATTTTCTTCAAGCTCAGAGGCAATATTAATTATAATTTACCATATTCTAAGTCATAAAAATGTTAACACATTAAAAGGATTGTGTTCAGATAATATTCTGTCAGCACAAATTTAATGTAAATAAAATGAATTTACTTTTCTCATAATTTTGAAATAATTAAATAATATAAATTGCTTTACAATATATTAAATAATTTGAATCAATTTATATTAATCTAAATATGAAAATTAAAATATAAGTAAAAACCTTTGTTTTAGAAATTTAAAACAATTTCTATATTATTTTAAATTACAGAAAATATAAAAAAGAAATTTCAAAAATTTGTCTAATAAATAGCATGCAATATGTCCATGAATAAAACTGCAAAAGAGCTAAAAGAAATGGAGGTATATATTCATGTTCATGTGGAATATTCTTCATTAATACAGGTTTTACTTTTCTTAACTGACTTATAATTTAATACTTTCAATAAAATTCGAAGGAAAATTCCAAAATAATTTTTTTCTGGTCCTTGACACACTAATTCTAAAGGAACTGTAGAAGTAATAGAGGCCATAAAAGGGCCAAAACATTTTTGAAGCAAAATGTTAAGATTAGGTGGCCCTAACCGATATACAAATTATAATGAAGCTAAGTTAATAAAGACATAATGGTAATGGCAAAGGATTATCAGTAGCAAATGTTATATAGTAGATAGTTGGTATTGGGAGGGGCTAGGAAATAGAAAAACCAAAAGAGGAAAATTGAATAAAAATGTATTGGCAAGGGCACACGAACATATGAGGACTCAATATATGAAAGCGGTGAGATGGATAGGAAAAGATGATCTGTTCAATATGGTACTGGGGCAGTTACCAAGCCATATGGCACAATGACAAAGGATTTCCATCACACACACACTCCATGTGAACAGCACTTCTTTGTGAGAATTAAAGTTATAAAGCATTTAAAAGAAAAAACAGTTTTTATTTTGAGGTAGAAAATGATTTCCAGAAAAAAAGTCAACAGAAAGGTATACAAAAATAAAAACATTAATAAAATGGATCATCCTAAAGTGTGTTTTTTAAAACTATAAATTTTAAAAGTGAAAAGATAATTTTCTAAATGGGAGATTAAACCTGTTGCATATAACCCGAAACAGGCAAATATAAAACAGGTACAACTTTTTAAAAACTCAGTTTAAAAAAAACCTCAGCACCATATCGCACTTACTCTAAACTTGACCACATAATTGGAAGTAAATCACTCCTCAGCAAATGTAAAAGAACAGAAATAATAACAAACAGTATCTCAGACCACAGTGCAATCAAATTAGAGCTCCATATTAAGAAACTCACTCAAAACTGCACAACTACATGGAAACTGAACAACTGCTCCTGAATGACTACAGGATAAACAAGGAAATGAAGGCAGAAATAAAGATGTTCTTTGAAAACAATGAAAACAGAGACACAACATACCAGTATCTCTGGGACACACTTAAAGCAGGGTCTAGAGGGAAATTTATAGCACTAAATGCCCATACGAGAAGTGAGGAAAGATCTAAAATCAACATCTTAACGTGACAATTAAAAGAACTAGAGGAGCAAGATCAAACTAATTCAAAAGCTAGCAGAAGACAAGAAATAAGTAAGATCAGAGCAGAAGTGAAGCAGATAGAGACACAAAAATCCTTCAAAAAATCAGTAAATCCGGGAGCTGGATTTTTGAAAAGATCAACAAAATAGATAGAATGCTAGCCAGACTAATAATAAAGAAAAGAGAGAAGAATCAAACAGACACAATAAAAATTGATAAAGGGGATATCACCACTGATTCCACAGAAATACAAACTACTGTCAGAGACTATTACAAACACCCCTATGCACATAAACTGGTAAATTCTGTAAAACTATGCTGTCCGATAGAGTAGCCACTAGTCACATGTGACTGTTGAGCACTTAAAATGTGGCGAGTCTGAATTTACATGTGCCGTTAATATAAAATTGACACCAGAACTGGAAAATGTTGAATCAGAAAAACAAAAGAAAAAGTTAAGATATGCCATATGATTTTTTATAATGAACACTTGTTGAAATGATAACATTTTTGGATAAAGAATGTTAAATCAAATACATATTTAAATTAATTTACTTTGTTTTTACTTTTTAAAAATTATGGCTACTAAAATGTTTTAAAATACTTTTGTGGCTTGCATTGTATTTCTAATAGATGGCATTACTCTAAGAGATTAGAATCTAATAAGAGAGAGAAAAATGTCTCTGTAGATCAGATAATTGTATTTCTCATCCTTACTATGTTCTAAAGGATTCTGAGTCATAAAAATTTAAGCACTTATGCAAACTTCTTGAGTGGTATCAAGTTCTTTAGCACTCTGTCATCTCTTTTGTTTGCTGTGTTTTATTTTAATGAATCTTTCAATGCCCTCAGAAAAAGTTAAATCAATTTATTTTACATTATCTTGAAAAACAAATGATTTCATTACTTTGCTCTTGTACATGCAGAATCAGACCCTGAAGGAATTTCACTGTGATTGTTGTTATGAAAGTTGCTTTAAAAAGTGTTTTTTTTTAAAACAGTGAACTTATAACATAAGTGGTTTTTATGCATTGATGGTGGTGTCTTTAAATTCAAAGCGCAAGGTAACGTATTTCTTCCATCCTTTCTAGTGTTTATTTAGCATAAGAAAAAATGAACTGATTCTAAGGGTTAACATGTCTGTTTTCTTTGGAAATAGTGTGGCTGGTAATCAGTGCGGAGAGACTCATTGGCATGTTCTGCCATAGAGTTAAGTTTTGGCTGGGGAAGGATGCATATTATTTATCACCAGTGTTTGACAGAAAGCTTGTGTTTACAGTGTGAAAAGGTACAAGCATCTAGAAAAATGCATGTTCAGATGTTACAAAGTGTCTTTAGGGAAGGATCTCTGCCAGAGCAGCTTCTAACTGTTGGAATTGGCTTTCATGTGAACACAATCTATTGGGGTCTGCTGGCATCTCCATCACATGCTGTCACAAGGTGAGGCATAAATGAAGGCTGCAGTTGGAACTACATAGGCTGACGTAACTCTGTTGTTCCAGGAAGCATGGGACAACTATTGCAGTTTGTCATTGCCTTAGAATAAAGCAAAGGCCGACTTCAGCAAAAAAAATGGGGACAGGGATTGCTTTAGGAAGAACAAAATTTTCTGTAATGTTAATTCATTTTATAATCAAGCCCCAACCTATTTATTCATGGTTAATTTGTCTTTCTAGTAGATTATGAGCTTCATGAAGGAAGAGATTTTTGACTGTTTTCTTCAGTTTTAACTCCAGTTGTATAATAAGGCCTAGCATTATAATAGGTTCTCCATAAGTATCAGTTAAATCCAAACTGCCCACCATTGTCTTGGAATTTGCTTTCCCTTCCTTGTACATATTTCTTCATGTATCAGCTTTTTGCAACTGGCTGCCCAAATGGTACCTATATGGCCTTCTGTGATTTTCCTTGATGTCTAATAATTAAAAATCAATTAACTATTTGTATTGTCATAGTTTTTCTTAGAGCCACTCTAAGCCTTCTTTGGTGTATGATTTAATTTCAAAATGACCAGTTGTCTGATCCTTCTGTTTACCATTACCATGGTGAAATTCTTGTGTACACTAGAAAACTGGATGCCATATGTCCCACCATATGTTGACTATAGAGGAGGATTATTTAAAATGGGCCAATTGTGCATTTAATAGAAGATTAGTTTTTGTTTTTTGGTCTTCAAGATAATAATAATCTGAATTTCTAATGTGTAAGTTTTAATTTGTATTATAAAGGGCAGACCTGCTATTTGGGAGAACTACTAAAAAAGAGAATTATGTAAGTTTTGTGGGTTTACTTTTGCATTGCTGTGGCCACTGGAGGAGTAATTAAGCAGGGAGATAGGGAAGCATTGCGCCAGGAAACCTATTTATGAGTCTGGTGATTCTGTATTTGATAGTGTGTAAGGATTGATTTCAATAAAATATATGAAACAGAATTGATGTTTTCTAAAGTCAGAATGCCTTTTATGAATGAAATTTTAAGTAGATACTCTGTGATATTTCCTTTAAACCCTACAGGCTAATGGGTTTTTTTGAAGTACTTTCATGTGTCTTGTAAGAACTCTCAGCTTATTGAAATTAATTTAGCAAATAATTTGTAGCCCAACCATGTAGCAGGAACCAGAACATATTTGTTCAAAGAGGAACAGGTCATAAGATCCCTGTCCTGAAATATCTCATTCTGAAGTAGGAAAGGCTAAAGCACACATACAACATAGACTTACAGACAAAGCAGTAGAAAAAAGGCTGACCTCCTGATATGGCTTAGCTGTGTCCTCAAACAAAATCTCATCTTGAATTGTACTCCCCATAAGCTCCATAATCCCCATGTGTCAGGGGCGGGACCAGGTGGAGGTAATTGGATCATGTTGGCAGTTTCCCCATGCTGTTCTCGTGATAAGGAGCAAGTTCTCATGAATTCTGATGGTTCTGTAAGTGTCTGGCATTTCCCTGCTTGCCCTCACTCTGTCCTGCCACCCTGTGAAGAAGACGCCTGCTTCTCCTTTGCCACCAGGATTGTAAGTTTCCCGAGACCTGCCTAACAATGTGAAACAGTGAGTCAATTAAACTTTTTTTTTAAATAAATTACCCAGTCCTGGATATTTCTTCACAGCTGTGTGAGAATAGCCTAATATGCTTCCTGTAGGAAAAAATGGCCACGGGAAGACAGAAGAGGACACGCCTTCATCAGGTGTGCTTTACAGACATGGCAATCTTTAAATTGAGCATTGAAACATAGATGGTTTTACTTCTTTGGATAACCCAGAGGTTGGGGGTGAGGTTACCAGCACAGAACATACAGCATAAGCAGAACAAATGAAAAAAAGTTGTGATATGACTCTAGTCATACCCTTAGTCTAGCCATCACTAGTGTATAAATCCAGAAGGCATATTCCAATTGTAGTCTATGTAAAGGAATGTGCCTTGCGTAGCTCCAAAGGATACCATTCACATCACCTACCATATGAATGTACATACTGGAGATGGGGAAAACAGTGGCATAGTGTTTAGCCAACTTTAAGTAGTCTAGTCATTTGGAATTACTTGAAGAAAAGTTGTGGGAAGTGAGTCCATACAAACCTACCGTCAGAAAATTATAAGATTTAGAGCTAGGGATAAGTAATTTACAAGCAAAGGAGGAAATTAGATCATTAAAATAAAATATGGATGACTATGCTTTCCTTTGAAATTTGTAATTCAAAAAGTAAAATTAAAATTTGAGAGTACTTTTACTATTTGTTCACGATCTATTCACCATTGAGCACTAATAAATATCTTAGCACTTAACACAAATACAACTGCAGATATCCATAACTGTATTTGTAGGACTATCTGATCAAGTAGTATGACTATGGGCTATTATAAAAGTGGAAGTTTAAGATTCTTTGTGAAAACACTGGGAAAAATAGAGTTCAGGGAAAAAGATACAGGGTTTTTTTTTTTTTTTTTGAGTACTGTGATGTGAATTAAGAGATATAACAATATCACCTAAGACAAGGCAGGTATTTTTGATTGATTAGTTCAAATACTTCTGTTTGTATCCAAGCACTTTTTTCCTCCTCCTTCCATGCCTGTTTTTGCTGAATTGGATATTCCTTAGCTTCCTTCTAATAACAGGATAAGTGACAGCCATCTCTTCAAGGGAAAATAGCAATTTTTAAAGTAGCAAATACAATCCTGTTAAAAGTGGAAATCTGAGGTGTTACTTATATGGTCACAGGCAGACTCTTAAGTACATAACAGCTGTCTGGTTCCTTCTCAAATTGGTTGTGTGTTTGAAGCACTGCTTAGATATTGGTCTGCCATTGCCTCAGATGAATCATTCTCCTAATGGACTATCAAGTACTTGGATAAATCCATCAGTAATGCAGACCCTGGCTACTGTACTTTCCTGAAATGCCTTCAAACCAATTTGGTAAATTACACCCGATGTGAGAGTTAGATGGTATGTCAGGAAAGATCAAGCTTTTTGGTAAACTGTCATTTCTTTGAAAGACTTGTATTCCCTATTTAGAGATAAAGTCTTTTGAAAGGGGAAGTATACCATTATTACATATTTTATCAGTTCACAGAAACGTACAGCATTCAAAAAGTTAAAGAACACATATAAGAATTGGATAAAAATATTCTTGACCTGTAAGTTTCTTAAGCATTATATTTTTCTTGCATAATATTAATCTGACATAAACAGATGAGTTTATACACAGCTATAGTAAAAGTAGAAAGAACAATAGTGTATCTTCTGGAGTATTAGGTTATATTTTCTGAACAGTATTAAAATAAGTATTATTTTTCTGTAGCTTTGCACTTTGCTATGGAGTATCTGTACTAAACTCAATATCAAAAGCAAAATATGTTTGTGCTTATTAGAGATTCCATAGCTTTTTACTTGCTAAGAGGACACTCTCTAAGGACTATTTATTAATCTTGAGATGCTACTTTCAAATACTTTGAAATATTTGCAAGGTGGTGCATGTTTCTTATTAGAAAAGTGATATATGTTTAGGGAAAGAAATGTTGGGGAATGCAGAGAAAGGGCAATACATTTAATACTCAACTTATAAAGGATTTTAATAATAAGTATATTAAGTATTCTTAAAAATCAGAATTTGAATAATAACTTGAATTTCTTTATTAAAACTGGTAGTAAGAAATTAAATGAAATGTGAAAAGCAATATTGTCAAAATGCTGTCTCCTCAGCTCCTCTATTAGGAGTCTACCACCATTTCTATGTGGAAGAGAACAAGCTAGGGAATACTTTGGCTTTCTGAGAACTGTGTCAACCGTAGCAATTTACCTTATTATACCCATTATGTTTTGCATAAAGTTTTATTTTATTCACTATAAGGAAATTTAAAGCAACCTTTGGTTTGTTCTCATTATTTTTGCAGAGGAAAAGAAAATTAAACTCCATTTTATCTTATTTGCACAAAGACAACCTTTAAGGTAGGTATTGTTGAAGATGAAAGCGGTAACTTTGGGGATCATTTTTGAAAGTTTTTGACAGAATATTTTAAAATAGCCAGGCATAACATCAATTGTCTTCTTTAAGCCTTCAACTAGAGAAAAATCTTCATATCCAAGATAGCTTCATGTACAATTTCTTACTATACACCTCAGATTTGAGTCTGAAGCCCTCATCTGAAGAGAGAGGACAGTTAGTCAGGGGGTTTAATTTGAAATAGGTTTTCATAGTTTGTGGGAAAAGTCAGTGTGATAGCCATAATATGAACAAGAAGAAAACAGCAAGCAACTCTATGGGCACTGTCTGATCCACTATCCTAAAGGTACACCTTGAGACACTTAAGGAAGATTTTACTCCTGTTTTACAAACCTTGTCCAATTTAGTCATTTAAAAATATGTGGAGGCAGCTAACGTCAACAATCAATTTAACTAAGTTAGAAGATAGATTTAACTAAGTTAGATTTAATTAAGTTGGAATAATCATAACCAAGTTAGAAAGCCAACTTGATAAGCTTCTCAGGTGGCATCTCATTCTTACTGCTCCACTCTAAGTATGCTGACAATGCTAAGTACTCATTCAGTAACTTGTGAAAATAATCAATTATGCAAAAATTATCACTGAAACCATATGGTCATTAAATATAATACTTTAAAGCTATATTTTTTATGGATTGCTAAGACATTATAATGAGTTAAGCACACAGACACTGGAGTCAAGAAGGTTAGTTCTTAAACTATAGTTCTGTCTCATAAAAGCTTTGTGACCTTAAGCAAGTTACTGAACATCTCATTGCTGGGCATTTTATTTTCTTCATCTGTTCAAGGAGGTAGATAATGGTAATTATCTCATAATGTCATGACAATTTCATGAGTCAACATATATTTTATTAAATTAAAAATCAAGACACAAAATAGTATGTGGAGTAGTAGGCTTTCATTAGTCCAAATATGATGTACATGTATGCTGGTATATGCACATACATTTTTTCTATAATGATATACAGAAATTTTTTAACACCTATAGAGAATGGTCCTGAGAAAATGGTTTGAATGGTAAGATAAAATTGATGTTTTTAGGCCTTTATATACAGATTTATTTTTAATTGTATGCTGTGTTAGTTTATTTTAATACTTCTATGAAGTATTACCA
The DNA here is from genome assembly GCA_963574635.1 of Cheracebus regulus. Lineage (NCBI taxonomy): Eukaryota > Metazoa > Chordata > Mammalia > Primates > Pitheciidae > Cheracebus > Cheracebus regulus. The sequence continues at coordinate 64,340 of CAUYQU010012087.1, forward strand.
GGACTGAGTAATTTATAAAGAAAAAGACGTTAAAGGGACTCACAGTCCCACGTAGCTGGGGAGACCTCACAAGCATGGAAGAAAGCAAAGGAGAAGCAAAGATGAGAGAGTGTGTGCAGGGGAACTGCCCTTTATAAAACCATCAGAGTTTGTGAGACTTATTTACTATCACAAGAACAGCACAGGAAAAACCCACCCTCATGATTCAGTTACCTCCCACTGGGTCCCTCCCATGACATGTGGAGATTATGCAAGTCACAATTCAAAATGAGATTTTGGTTGGGACACAGCCAAATCATATAATTCAGCTCCTGGCCCCTCCAAAATCTCACGTCCTTACATTTCAAAACCAATCATGCCTTCCGAACAGTCCCTGAAAGTCTTAACTTTTAGCATTAACTTAAGTTTTAGCATTAACTCAAAATTCCACAGTCCAATGTCTCATCTAAGACAAGCGTCTTCTGCCTATGAGCCTGTAAAGTCAAAAGCAAGTTAGTAATTCCTAGATACAATAGGTTAGCTACTTCCTAGATACAGCCGTTGGATAAATACACCCATTCCAAATGGGAGAAATTGCCCAAAACGAAGGGGCTACAGGCCCCATGCAAGTCTGAAATCCAGTAGGGCAGTCAAATCTTAAATCTCCAAATGATCTCCCTTTGACCCCATGTCTCACATCCAGGGTATAATGATGCAAGAGGTGAGTTCCCATGGTCTGAGACAGCTCTGCTCCTGTGGCTTTGTAGGGTATAGCTCCCCTACCGGCTGCTTTCACAGCTGCTGTGGACTGTCTGTGGCTTTTCCAGGTGCATGGCTTTTTCCAGGCTCATATTTCCCGTTTCCCCATTGTCTTGGCAATTAACATTTGGATCCTTGTTACTTATGCAAATTTCTGCAGTGGGCTTGAATTTTTCTTCTCAGAAAATGGGATTTTCTTTTCTATCACATTGTCAACCTGCATATTTTCCGAACTTTTATCCTCTGCTTTCTTTTTAAGCATAAATTCTAATTACATACCATATCTTTGTGAATGAATAAAACTGAATTCTTTTAAGAGCACCCAAGTCCCCTCTGGTACACTTTACTGCTTAGAAATTTCTTCCACCATATGCCCTTAAATCATTTCTCTCATGTTCAAAGTTCTACAGATTTCTAGGTAAGGGACAAAATGTTGCCAGCCTCTTTGCCAAAACTTAGCAAGAACCACCATTGTTCCAGTTCTCAACAAGTTCTTCATCTCCATCTGAGACCACATCAGCCTGAACCCTTTTGTCCAAATCACTATCATCATTTTGGTCAAAGCCATTCAACAAGTCTCTAGGAAGCTCCAAAGTTTCCTACATGTTTCTATCTTGAGACCTCCAAACTGTCTCAACCTCTGCCTGTTACCCAGTTCTAAAGTTGCTTCTGTATTTTTAGATATCTTTACAGCAGAGCCCCACTACCCAGTACCCATTTACTTTGTTATTCTGTTCTTACACTGCTAATAAAGACATTCCCAAGACTGGGTCATTTATAAAGAGAAAGAGATTTAATAAATTAACAGTTACACATGGCTGGGGAGGCCTCACAATCATGGTGGAAGGCAAAGGAGGAGCAAAGGCATGTCTTAGATGGAGACAGACAAGAGAAGAATGAGCAAAAGGGAAAAAGTGCCTTATAAAACCATCAGATCCTATGAGACTTATCCATGATCACAAAAAACAGCAAGGGAGAAACCTGGTGCTGCCATGATTCAATTACCTCTCACCAGGTCACTCCCAGGACACATGGGAATTATGGGAGCTCCAATTCAAGACAAGATTTGGGTGGGTACACAGCCAAATCATATATGCTTTTTAATTTTTATACAAATAAGTGCATTTAGAATAATAAATAGCTTTATAAGTTTGCTATTTACACAAGACTCAGGTTGAGACATGTACTATCCCAAAGTTCTGGGTGTGTTATAGTTCTGGAAATAATGAAATGTGCTTATTTTTGCCCCTTTATTTGTTTATATTTAAGAATAAAAAACTCTACAATTTCTTTTTGTCCATTGATTAAAAGACATAGAGTCCAAAATTACAAATTAAATTGTCCTATGGAGACAAGTATTAGACATAAACCTAAAACAGTGGTTTTCTTAGGATGCAATAATTTGAGCAAAAATTAAAAATTGGGGAAAATAACATAAATAACTGTATTGTACAGAATAAAAATAAACATTTCCATAAGGAAAAATAAAAATAAATAAAGGCTGTAATTGTCACGTAATAAAATGACTGAGTTACCCAGAGATTAGGTCGTGTGGTTACTCAGAAGTTATTTCACATTCACTGCATCCTTGATGTATGTACAATGATAATGTGCTTGCAGCTGGCCTAAGCAATGGACACAACAAAACCAAATTATGCCTTTTCTAATAGAGTTATTGTATTAGCCGGGGCTCTCCAGAGAAACAGAAACAGCGTGTGTGTGTGTGTGTGTGTGTGTGTGTGTGTGTGTGTGTGTGTGTGTGTGTATTTAACACAAAAAGAGAAAGAAAAACAAAAGAGAAAGAAAAACAGAGAGAGAGACGGAAAGAGATTTTAATGCATTCACTTGTGCAATTGGGTTGTGCAACTGGTCATTGGCACGTCCGACTGAAGATTGAAGACGCAGAGAAGAGTTAAAGTTGAAGTCTTAAGTCTGAAGGCAGTCTGGAGGCAGAATCTCTTCTTTCTTGGGAGACCTCAGTCTTTTTTTCTTAGGGTCTTTAACTGAATAAATGATTCCACCCACCTTAAGAGTGGTCATCTGCTTTACTCAAAGTCTGTTGATTGAAATGTTAAGCATATTTCAAAAATACCTTCATGGCAACATTAGATTGCTCTTTCACCAAACATCTGAGCACCATAGACAAGGCAACATAAGACATAATGTTAATCATCACAGGTGTAATAAAGACCAATACTAGATTTCTCTTTGAGATTAAATATGTTTATTTATTTTAGAAGGAAATTCTGACATTTATGTGTTTGTGTATTAAAAAAACAAAAGAAGAATCAACCCTTATTGAACAGATATTTCACTTTGACCTGATATGTCACTAAATCCTGCCCTCCCTTCAACCTCCCCAGCCCTTGGTAACCATTATCCTAATCTGTACTTATTAAGATTAACACTTTTAAGATTCCACATATGAATGAGATCCTGCAACATTTGTCTTTCTGTGAGTGGTTTATTTTACTTAGTGTAATGTTCTTCGGTTTTATCTATGTTGTCACAAAAGATATCTTTTTTTATGGCACTCTGAGTAGTATTCCATTATGTATATATAGCACATTCTCTGTATCCATTCATCCATCGATGAATTAATTCTGTATCTTGGCTATTGTGAATAATGCTGGAATAAATTCTTTATAATTAATAATGGATTGTATTCTTGAAAAATGTTAAGAGAGTATATAAAGTGTTCTCACACACATACACAAAAACAAAATTAAAAAAAAAACAAGATAACTATGTTATGTAATACAGGTATTAATTAACTCGATATAGCCATTCTATTAATACAATGTATATATACTTCAAAATATCATGTCATACACATTAAATACATCTTATTCTTCCTGTTAATTTAAAAACAAATATATACAAGGTATGTGCCCCAAAAGACAGAACTTCTGGTTACTAGATTTACATTTTACAGGAGCAGTGTATTTTATACACTCATCCTACAATCACATATTCAAGGCTTTCTAGGAAATAATTAGAAGCTACAGTACTTGTGTTGTCTGTAAGAACAGTGTTAACTCAAAACATATGATTATAATTTTATAGAATGTCATACAGGTAATTAAAAATTAATGAACAGCAATATTTAAGGAAAATATTTAAAGCAGTTTCCATGTGTTTCTCAAGTTTCCTCTCCTGTCCCATGTCATCCTTTCCAACTGTAGACTCAAATTTTGTCCTCCAATTGATCCATCTGGCAACATAAACTTTCTTACCTAGCCTCCTTTATCAAAACTTGCCTTTATAGACTTCATTTATACCAAAAGGCCAATTACTGAAAAAATGTTAAGAGGGTTGTATCCTCTTATGGTAGGAGAGACCAGGGTCTTGAGCTAAAAGAAAGAGTGTAAATTAGTTCTATCATTGTGGAAGACAGCGTGGCAATTCCGCAAGGTCTAGAACCAGAAGCACCATTTGACCTAGCAATCCCATTACTAGGTACATACCCAAACGATTATAAATCATTCTGCTATAAAAACACATGCACACATATGTTTATCACAGTACTGTTCACAATAGCAAAGACTTGGAACCAACCCAAATGCCCATCAATGACAAACTGGAAAAAGAAAATGTGGCACATATACACCATGGAATACTATGCAGCCATAAAAAAGAATGACTTCATGTCCTTTGCAGGGACATGGATGAAGCTGGAAACCATCATTCTCAGGGAACTAACCCAGGAACACAAAACCAAACACTGCATGTTTTCAGTCATAAGTGGGAGTTGAACAACGAGAACACAAGGACACAAGGAGGAGAATACTATATACCAGGGCCTGTTACAGGGTAGGGGACAAGGGGAGGGAGATAGCATTAGGAGAAATATCTAATGTAGATGACAGGTTGATGGGTGCAGCAAACCACCATGGCATGTGTATACCAATGTAACAAATCTGCACGTTCTGCACATGTACTCCAGAACATAAAGTATATTAAAAAACAAAATGAAACAAAAAAAGACAAAACCTGCCAAACAAAAATCTCTATATATATACTTATTAAGTATATATATATATATATATATATATATATATATATAGAGAGAGAGAGAGAGAGAGAGAGAGAGAGAGAGACATTAGTAAGGATGATTGGGTACTTACTAAATTACAGATAAGTACTTCCTATATATATCTCTCTATATAGTACTCAATTATATAGATAATACATATCTGTGTGTGTGTGTGTGTGTATATATATATATATATATACTTACAATATATAGAGGGAGGGGACAGAGAGAGAGAGAGTATTCAATTATCCTTACTAATTTCTTCTTTACCTTTCTCCTTGACCAAGGATAATTTACTTCTGTATTGTGAAATACCTATCTCCTAAATGTATTATGTGATACTGTACTTCATTAAAACATATTAATTTTTAACTTAGAAACAATTTTTGATTTACAGAATCATAAAAATAGCATGAGAGTTCTCACCTGCCCTACATTACACTTAACCTAACGTTGATGTTTCATAAAATCATAGTGAATTTATCAAAACTAAGAATCGAACATTGGTATAACACTATTAACCAAACTAATTCTTAATTTACTATGACTTATTTTTAACTAACCACTAAACTACAAACTTTTAGATGTCTCCATTTCCCACTAACATCCTTTTTCTGTTCCAAGGTGCAATTTAGGACACCATATTTATAATGAGTGTTTAAACATCCCTGTCTATAAATTCCTTGATCTCTGTTATTTGGAGACCTCTCTCTATTGCTTGAGTTTTCTCCAAGTTTGAATCATATTTTCCTGCTTCTTTACATGCCTGGTAATATTTCATTGAATGTAACACTACTGTAAATTTTATGATGTTCCTTTATGGATTGTATTGAAATTTTTATAAAGAACGTTGGACTCTGTTCTGGTACCTAGATAAGCAGTTTGTGTCTTAGTTTGACCCCATTTAAAACCAGCATTAAGTTTTGTTTGGAAAGATTCAGCATAGACTTTCTCTCTGGGAGTAATTTAATCCCAAGTACTAAAGCATGACACTAGACAGAAGACACTAGGTAGAAGACTCAGTCTGTTGTTCTTTATATTGCAATATCTTTCTACGATGTTCAGCAGGATCATATGTTACTAACAACTTTTGTGGGTCTTAGTGGTGGTCAACCTATTGCTTCTGAATAGTTTTTTTTTCATCTTTGGGAGTCTTCTCTAATACATGCACATATCAGTATTCAACCAACAACCTGAGGGCATCTCTCTTAAGTTCTTCACTGTCCAGTTTTCTTTCTCCTGTATTATGCTCCCCCCAATTTTTTTTTTTGAGACAGAGTCTCACTCTGTCACCTAGGCTGGAATGCAGTGGCACGATTTTGGTTGATGCAACTTTCGCCTCCTGGGATCAAGTGCTTCTCCTGCCTCAGCCACCCAAGTAGCTGGGATTATAGGAGTGTGCCACCATGCCCATATGCCCCTAAAATTCTAGCGAAGTTAATCGTTTCCCATGTCATGAATAAACATTAATTCATTAAATGTAAAATTTGAAATTTAGTTTTTTAAACTTTTAAGTTCAAATTATATATCTGATTATACTATGTTTAGGTATAGTAAAATAGAAAAAAACTATCTTTATTATTTTATAGTAGTATTAAATTAACTTTTGTTGTACAAACTAAACTCATAAAGAATTAATTCCATGTATTTAATTAGTTCATCAAATATGTATAAACATTTTTATGCATTTAAACTTTAATATATCAATGTTTGTAATAAGTTGAAGTGCTAAACAGGGATAACCTGCAAGTCTAACATGAAAAACATTCCAAAGTCTTAAATAGCTCAGGTAATATGAATTAAATAAATACATATTATCAATACAGATCTTTTAATTATCCCCTCGGTATGTACAAATGTCAACATATACACTTTTAACTGAAATAATCACAAATCCAAGTCCAGTGTTTGTATATTATAATTCAAATTAAAATATATTTGATTACTTAAGAGATCAATTCTTATTTATTTATTATTATAATAAAAATGGGATCTCAGTATGTTGCCCAAACTGGTCTTGAACTCTTGGTCTCAAATGATCTTCCCAACTTAGTTTCCCAAAATGCTGGTGTTGTCTATATGCCCTGATGCCCTGCCCTTATAGGACTATTCTTGATTATAAAAAAAATCTGTGAATATACTGGTATTGGTCTTCTGCATATAGTTAACTTTATTTTTTATATTTAATTTTAAAATGTGGTGGGGTTTGAAAAGATAATTTCACATTATTGACACTATTTATTGAAGGTTGGAGACAGTATACTTCTACTTGGGATGCTTCCTTTATTATAGATTGACATTCTATAGACAACAGGGTCTCCAAATTTGCATATCATTTAACAGCATTCCTCAATCTGACATAGATGAAATTCTTCAAAACCTATTTATCTTTAGCAAACTTTATTGATTTCTCAGTGGAGCCTGCATTTCTTTAGCTTTAGGCAACAAATCTATGTTCATTTTAATGACATCTGATTGAATCTTGAATATCTCTCATATTTTTTCTTCCTTTGAAACCACAACTCTGGTTATGCTAATAAAACTTTTTAAACACACAATCTGCTCTAAATTTTTCTCCAAATCTACCTGTCATTTCTGAATTCTATTCTTCTCTTTATTTTGAAAGCATTTACCTATCATTAGTCTTATGGCATATTTTCCCTTTATTGTGATTTTTTTGGGATTACTGAAAGGTGTTCTGAAATTACACCTGTGAATTCAGTTGACATAGCAGAATACATTTACTGAGCTTATTGTCCTAATCTAATCTATGCAATTACACGAGTCCTAACACTTTCTTCATCTAAGTTTTACTTTTGCTTTGTTTCTTCTGCTCATTCTAGTTTTATAACTGGAGACCACAGGTATAAAAGTGTTATATAGTTTTCAATTTTTCTTAGCTATTATCAGTACACTCTCTTCATGAAATAGTAAATATATTCTTTCTCTCTTTGAACATGGTTTATAGTCTATAAACACTAATAATTGCCTTGATTTCATTTATTTTGTTATGATGCTACTGCAGGTAATATTTATTCAAATGATGTAGAAAATGCTTTTGACTCACAGGAAGAAGTGCTTCAAAAATTTAGCCAAATTTCTGGAGTAATGACAACAAGATGGTGGATTGAGTCAATTACAAAATATCACTGCTCACAAACCAAAGACTAAATAGCTTCATTACTGAATTCTATAAACATTTCAAGATAAATTAATAACAATTCTTTTTACTCTCTTCCCATAAACTTGAAGTAGGAAAAGTACTCCCAAACTTATTTTACAATGTGCATTAGGCCATTTCCATGCTGCTATAAAGAACTGCCTGAGACTGGCTAATTTATATAGGAAAGAGGTTGAATAGTCTCGTAGTTCAGCATGGCTGGAGAGGCCTCAGGAAACTTGCATTCACAATGGAAAACACCTCTTCACAGGGTGGCAGTAGAGAGAATGAATGCCAGCAGGGGAAATTCCAGACTCTTATAAAACCATCAGATCTTATGAGAACTCACTCACTATTACAAGAACAACATGGGGGAAACCATCCCATGGAGCAACAGTGTCCCACTAGGTCCCTCCCTCAACAGTTGAGGATTATGAGAATTATAATTCAAAATGAGATTTGGGTGGGGCATAGTCAAACCATATCACAAGGTTAGCATTACTTTAAAACTAAAATCAGATAAGGACACTGAACACTACAAGAAAAGAAAATAATAGGCCAATATTCCTGATGAATATAGATGTAAAAATTATCAAAAAAAGTTAATAAACCAAGTTCAAGAACATGTTAAAGGAATCATTCATCACAATCAAGTAGAATTTATCCCTGGAATGCCATCACGGTACAACATATACAAATCAATAAATGTAATAAAATGCATTAAAAATTGAAGCATAAAACTTATATAATCATTTCAAAACATGCAGAAAAAGTAATGGACAAAATTCAACATTTTTATGATATAAACTCTCAACAGATTAGGTCTAGAAGAAATATGCCTCAACATAATAAAGACCATGTATGACAAACCTGTGGCTAACATTATTCTCAAAGGTGCAATGTTGAAAATGTTTTCACTAAGATCAGGCAAAAGAAAAGGATGCTCAGCTGGGCCGAGGCAGATGGATCACGAGGTCAGAAGTTCAAGACCAGCCTGGCAAACATGGAGAAACACCGTCTCTACGAAAAATACAAAATTTAGCCAGGTGTAGTGGCACATGCCTATAATCCCAGCTACTCGGGAGGCTGAGGCCGGAGAATCACTTGAAACCAGGAGGTGGAGGTTGCAGTGAGCCAAGATTATGCCATTGCACTCCAACCTGGGTAACAAGAGCAAAACTTCATCTAAAATAAAACGAAAGAAAGAAAGGAAGAAAGAAATGAAAAGAAAAGGAAGCTTACTCTCACCACTTCTTTTCAACATAGTACTGGAAGTCCTAGCCAGAGCAATTAGGCAAGAGGAAGAAAGAAAAGGCATTTTTAATAGGACAGGAGGAAATATGGAATTGTTTTGTTGATGACATAATCTTATATATAGAAATCTCTAAAGACTCCATGAAAAAAAAGACTAGAACTGATAAACGAGTTCAGTAAAATTGAAGAACATAAAAGCCATGAACAAAAACTTAGTGCCGTTTCAATATATTCACAAAAAATTATCTGGAAAGAATATTAAGAAAACTCTCTCATTTACAATAGCAATAAAAAAATTAAATTTCATGTGTAAATTTAACCAGCAGTGAAAAACTTATATACATAAACTGTAAAGCACTGATAAAAAAAAAAACACTGAAGTAAACACAAATAAATGGAAAGATAACCTGTGTTTATGGATTGAAAGAATTAATATTGTGAAAATGTAAATAATACCTTAACAACCTACAGCTTCAATGCAATCCCTATCAAAACTGCAATGTAATTTTACATGAAACTGGAAAAAAATCCTAAAACACATGCAACCATAAAGGACCTTGAATAGCCAAACCAATTTTGACCAAAAAGGACAAAGCAGGAGTCATCATACTACCTGATTGCAAGACATATTATAAAATGATCGTAATCAGCACAGTATGGTACTGAAATGAAAACAGACACATCAACAGGGTAAAAATCCCATAAATAAATCCTCATATTTAGGGTTAACTTATTTTTGACAAAGGTGCCAAGAACACACAATAAAGAAAGGATAGTCTCTTCAATAAATGATATTGAGGATACTGGATATTCATAAGGAGAAGAATGAAATTAGAACCATATTTTACATGATATACAAAAGTGAACTTAAAATGAACCTAAATGTAATACCTGAAACTGTAAAACTACTAGATGAATATACAGGGGAAAAGCTCCGTGACATTGGCGAGGGCAATGATTTTTTTGATATGGCCAAAAAACACAAGCAACAAGACCAAAAATCAGAAGACGAAATGACACCAAACTAAAAAGTTTCTGTACAGCAAAGTAAATAATGAACAAAGTAAAGAGACAACTCACAGAATAAGAGAAAATGTTTGCAAACCAGAAATCTGATAAAAAGTACATATCCAAAATATATAAAGAACCCAAACAATTTAATAGCAAGTAAAGAAATATGTCAATTTAAAAAATGGGCAAAGGACCTGAATACATATTTTTAAAAGAAGACACACAAATGGCAATAGGTACATGAAAATATGCTCAGCATTACTAATCATTAGGAAAATGCAAATTAAATTCAGAGTGGGCTATAATATTATACTTTGAATGGCTTTATCAAAAAGATGAATACAAGTGCTGGAGAGGATGCAGAGAAAAGGACACTCTTTCACATTATTGGTGGCAAAGCAAATTAGTATAGCTGCATGGGAGATAGTGTAGAGGATCCTCAAAAAATAAAGTAGAACTACTATACAGTCTAGTAATCCCACTTCTGCGTATATATCCAAAGAAACTAAAATCAACATATGAAAGTGATATCTACACTCCCGTGTTCATTGTAGTATTATTCATAATAGCTAAGCTTAGCAAACAACCTAAGTTTCTACAAATGGATGAAAGGTTAAAGAAAATGTGGAATATGTACACAATGGACTATTAATTAGACTTACAAAATGGGGAAATCTTGTCATTTGCAACAGCCTGTGTGAATCTAGAGGGCACTATACTAAGTGAAACAAGCAGGGAACAGAAAGACAAATATCACATGATCTTACTCCTGTGTGCAATCTAATAAAGTTGTGCTCATAGAAGTAGAGAGTAGAATAATGCTTACCAGAGACTGGGAAGGGTAAAGGTAGAGGAAGATGAGAAAATGTTGATCAAAAGATACAAAGTTTAAAATAGAAGAATAGGCTTTGAGTTCTATTGCACAGCATGGTGGCTATAGTTAATAGTGTATTATATATTTCAAAATAACTAAGAGAGTAAATTTCAAATGTGTCACCATAAAAATATGATAGGTAAGCTAGGTGATAAATATACTAACTTTATTTATTCATGTCTCATTTTACACATATATAAAAACAGCACACTGTACCCCATAAGTGTGTACAATTATGACTTGTCAATCAAAACTAATATTAATAATAAATTAAAAGTCTCAGCATTAGCAAAAAAACCTTCAGCCAACTTTAGGGTGGAAACCATTTTTAAGTAACTGTATTTATTTAAAAACATAATGTTCTTATTATTCATTTGCAGCAAAAATGATCATAGAAGTGCAAAGTGAAATAAATGATATCATTAGTCTACTATTCCAGGGTATTTGAATTTACTCAGTATTATCATGTAGCTATCCTGGTAACTAAACCCAGTTTGTGGTTGAAAAAAAAATCTCTAAATCCTGTAATATTATTAGTGGGAGTTGCAAATATTCTTCTTGTTCTATGGAATAGGAAGATTTTTTTTCAACCTTGCTAAAATTTTTGAAAAAGGAAATAAATTTTAACTCTCCTTAATCCTTAGAGTTTAAATGTTACTTTATAAATAGAAATGGCAAAATACCATTATAGAGACCAAAAAATGCAAAAAGAATAAATCTTACTAAACAAACAAACAAGTCAGTGAATGCATTGCAATCTATAAGTATTCATTATTTAAGCCCAAGGAAGGATATTATGTTATTCATATGAGACCATTAGATATCTTGTTATAGTGACATTGAAATATTAAACTGTCCTAGAAAGCAATTTTCTTTTCTGTGAACAAGAGTAATTTATGGACCTTAAGTCAAGAAGGAAGAAATGACTTTAATAAGGATTCTGAAAAACATTTTAATGCTGGTGTATTTACAAATAGTCAATATTCTGATCTAAAATTGTTTCATCATGATTATATGCAAAGCACCACATCTTTATGATTATCATGGAGATTGAGAGTATCACAGATGATAAATAATTCCTAAAATACTTATATGATTCATATTGAATTAGTAAAAGAAGAATGGATTAATGTACATATTATTTCCCAAATTTGATTTAATATATGAATATGTATTTATTACTAAATGGAAACATTGTTTCAGTCATATCCTAAGTATGTTCAGATATTTTCACCAAATTAAGAACATTACTGAATAAAGCAAATTTTAATATGTACACATTGTGAAAATTGCAAATGACTGTTTTGCAAAACTTAGTTTGGCACTTATATTAGAAATAATACATTTCAAACACCTAGTGCTTGACACCCTATGGTGAACTTTTGCTGAGATCTGAAAATGCTGTGCACTGACAGCTTTGTGGATCAGGGCACAGCACAGTCTCACAGGGTTCTCAAGTCTCACACTGGTTCTGCAAGCCAGCTTCTTCCGGTTCAGCGCCTCTGCAATAGTATGACTAAACATTAGAGAACTCTGAGTTTAAGATACAGTCACTGGAGTCTCTGCTTAGTTATTTCACAAACACAGCAGCTATTTGCTGGCACCATATTATTTTCACATCATTCCAAAAGAGATATACGAACGATATCAGAATCACTAAGTTACTGTATGACTTACTGTCACATACAAAATGCATTTCAAATTTTTATACTTCTGATGTTATATATTTAAATTTTTTATAATATCAGCTAATAAGAAAAATAACATGTTATTTCAAAATACACAGAACTGTTCAGAAATGAATTTTGAATTAAATATCCTTATTTTTAATCCATTTTTAAAAATGTATTTGATGGTAATTAAGTTATGGAATTTTTAGACATTATTTATTTTTGCTTTGAATATACAGAATTTTGATTGAAACCATTTATAGGAAAAAATTTTAGCCTGTTTTTAATTGCTAAAACGTAATAATACAGAACTACCTTAATTTTCAAATGCAGATTGATGTTATATTAAGCGTTTAAAAATAGATTGATTTCCTCAACAATCTATGCCAGAGAAAGTGCTTTATAAACATTTTGAAATGTCCAGGCAATATTTTCAGCTAGCAAAGATATCTTAGTTTCCTAACCCAACCCCAAGAATACACTTAAAATAACATTACAAGGTCTCATTTCTGTGGGGTTAGAATTAATAATGTTTCCCTGTAACTGGTAATTGGCAGAAATCTGTTTACTTCTACTCTGCTTTCCCTTTGTGCTTAAATGTTCTGTTGACTCCATTATGAACTTCAAGGTGAACTTCAGAGGTTCACTGAGAGGTTTATTCATTTTGGCAGAGAAAAAGGCTGACTCTATACATAGCTAAACTTTAAACTACATTCCTGTACCTTGCAAAACCATCAACAATTTCTCCACAACTGGCTATTTTCCATTTTTGATATGAATAAAGCCAAAACAAGAGCTAGTTAAGACACCAGAAATCTTTTTAGCTCTGGAAAAGTAGAGAAAGAACAAGAAATATCCAGCAGAAAACATTGGCTCTATGCTTACCAAACCAATCCTTCAATCTAATTTCATTTAAAAGACAAATTGGATTATCTTTTCCTTTAAAAACTGTTGAATTCACTATAAATACAAAATTCAATTTAATTTACATATGCTAATCAAGAAATCTTTCTATTGGTATTGGAGAACAAAAGACCAAATATAATTCCAAATGTCATATTACACTGAGTTGTATGTCACCTTTTGATGTCAATTTAAAGTCTGAGACATAGTATGTTTGTATTAATCCTTCGCCTCTACTTATTAGACTAGTTAAGTGCAGCCCAGATTTGAAAGCCTGGCTGTATATTATTGTCTTTTGATTTGATTATGAACGAGTTTAGTAAAACATAAACTTTGTTCCTTAATATTTGAAATATGATAGTATTAACATACCCCATGTCAACTCCTTTTTTTGTATATGTATTATTTGAAATGTTATTATCGGACAACTTGAGGGGAAAATTTAAAGATAAAATATTTGTGTAATTCAGTCAATAAAGCCAAAATATTCTTAGTAACTAAAAGAAATTAGGTTTCTTATGTTTGGGTATTTTAAACAATGAGTAGAACAGTATTGCCTTAAAATTCTGATTATGATTTCTGGATCCTAGGATTTAGTTCTAAGCTCTAGGACCATGTCTACATGTGAAGCATTCCAAGAGGTTATTGGTGTAGAAATTAAGTGTAGCTGATCATTGTAGTGCTTTTAAATGCTCTGCCATTATTAATTCACATCTATCAATTGCAATCATTAATCAAGTTGAATGCAGTGGTTTGGGTGAATACTTAATATTGATTCTAGCTTAAATTTCACTGTAATTATAACTTAATGGTAAGCAGTATGTGTAATATTTAAACATAATCTAGTTTAAACTGTCAGTTAAGTGACAGCAGGGAAAAAGGACAAATCCTGTGACCTGAACAGAAATCATAAGGAGATCTTCTCTGAAACAGAGGAAGAAAGAAGCCAAAGGGTCAAAAAAAAAGGAGTGAATATTTATTGGCACATGTAAGCTTAGTGTTGCCACTAGCATGTTTACAAAAGTGCTCTGAGACACAAATGGAAAAACAAGCACAAACAGAGGATGAGCCCTTTGGTTATTAGAAGACAGCCTTAATTTCAAATTCCCAAGAATTTTCTGATAAAATTCAGAATAGTCCTCCTACGTGGAAAGTTCACTTATTTATTACAATACCCTACATTTAAAAAGAAAAAACAGATCAGTTAATTTATCTCCTGTCCCAAATGTGTTACTTGGGTTTTCTATAAGTCAACTTTGTGAAAGTTTTTAAATTTCCCTGATTCTAGTTTTCTTCATTTGAAAATGAATGTTTCAAAACTAAATCATCTCCAAAGCAATGTAAACCTACCTTCCTTCTAAACCACCACTTTCTGCTATTTTTTTGTTTTAGCTACTGGTAGCCAGCATGCAGTTTTCAGTAAGATGAATTCGTCTTACAACTCTGAATCCAGGCATCTGTTGAAGCCTTCAGCTCTGATTCCAGCAGTTTGAGACTATATATCTGCTTAGGTCTACTTGAAGAGAAGTCTCAGTCTGCTCGAAGAGATCCCTAAATCTGTGATTCTCAAAATGTGAATTCCCAACCAGCAACACTGGCATCACCTGGTAATTTTATAAAAATATAGATTATCAGGCCTCACCCCACACATACCAAATAAGAAACTCTAAGGGCTAGGTCCAGCAATCTGTGTCCTTCTGGTGATTATAAAAGTTTGAGTACCAGTCTTCTTACAAAGCAGCAAGTATTAAATGCAAAATAGATGACAGAACAAATGCCTTAAACTTGCCTCTCTCCTAAATCCCACCAAATTGACCACAGATATTAAGTAAAAATAACAAACAGAACAAGAAGTAAATAAATCCATGGCAATATCAATTTTATGGGACTTATCAATATACTGTATCTGTGAGCAGATTCTGGAAAGAAAATATAGACAGGACAAAAATGATGTCAATATCCAGTAGATGTGAGGAATTATTTATGAAAGTAAAGTAGAAAACCTTTAAAAAGATATGTTTCCTCCTAGCCTCAGAATAACTTTAGAATCTGAACTCCAAGATCCTTGCAGTGAGACCAGAGATAATAAGGTTACTGATAGGAATTTGATGTAATTGTGATTTAAAGGCTAAGGAAGATCTGCCTAGTCCCATTTTCAGATATAAAGCCACAAACAACACTTTGAAGCAGTTCTGACATTTGAAATGATCAGAGTAGTGGAAACTTTTAAATTTATGAGTCCTACTATTATGGTGCAGTAATTGGATGTTACGAAAACAGTGGTAGGTACATAGGCTATAAAATCACGAATGCCAAATGCATATGTATACACATTATACAGGAATATTCATGTATCTTATAAGTATAGGCAGTTTATATGTGTAGGTGTTGTATAATATATATATACATATATGTGTGTATATATTTCCAGGATCCTAAATATTTAAATAAATTCATTGTTCAAGAAAGAACAAAAAGAAAAAAAGAAAACAAACTCATACCCTCAAGCAACTATTCAAAGATGACTAAAACATCTGTACGTGCATGGTAAGAGTGAATGCAGCAGGCAAAATTTATTGGACTTCATCTCATAATGCTAGAAAATATATAAATAATATACAAAAATAAAATATGAGTAAAAGAGAAAATTAATAAATTGCATATTAGAAGTTTAGATATGGTCATTAAGCAAGTGGCAGTTTCTTTGTAAAGCCCTATAAGCAAGACACAACTTTGAATGTCTGAAAAATTGGAAGAATTAAAGAAACATAGAGAAAACACATAAGTAGCAAGAACAAGGTAATTAGTATATATAAAGAGAACATTAAATTATTAAAAAACACATAATTAAATTTATATTAATAATTTTGAAGATACAACATAATTAAATTTATATTAATAATTTTGAATATACAATATAATTAAATTTTTATTAATAATTTTGAAAATCTCACTGAAATGATTAGCTTTACAAGAAATATAATTTAAGTGAGGTCAACAGTTTAGTAATGGAATTAGTTCAGTCTGAATACAAAGTTTCTTGTATCAGATGCTGTTGATTCCCAGCTTGAAATCTACCCTACTACCCATTTTTTTCCTGGCAATTTGGGAGATGATTTTGATTCAGATATCTACCTTCTTTTACAAGGCCAAGTAGTTCAGAGGAAGCAGCCAATTTCCATAGCCCCAGGTAGAGAATTATAATAGGTTTAATCCAATTCCAGAACCACGTATTAACTCAGCCAGCTTTCTCCCACTGACTTGAAATAACAGCTTTGTCATTCTTTGAGATCACACATATGTGCAGATCTATTTCTGGAAGCTCTTTTTATTTTATTTTTTATAATTGTATCTTTGTCTTTGGTTATGCCCTGTATTAATATAATATTCTTTTAAAAACAGTATTCTTTTATTAAATTTTAGTATATGGAAATAGAAGTCCTCACTTAGCTATTTCATTTGATACTAATCATTTTTTTTATTTTTAATTTTTCTGGGTACATAATAAGTGTATATATTTATGGGGTATGTGAAATGTTTTGATACAGGCATGCAATGTGAAATAAGCACAACATGCAGAATGGGGTATCCATTTCCTCAAGCATTTATTCATTGAGTTGTAAACAATCCAATTACTGTCCCTCCCCTATTTCCCCCCACCGACAGACCCCAGTGTGTGATGCTCCCCTCCCTGTGTGTACCCATTAACCACCCCCACCTCTCTTCCAGGCCCCCACTACACTTCCAGCCTCTGATAACCATCCATCTACTCTTTATGTCTGAGTTCAATTGTTTTGATTTTTAAATCCCATAAATAAGTGAGACCACGTGATGTTTGACTTTCTGTGCTTGGCTTATTTCATTTAACGTAATGATCTCTAGTTCCATTCATCTTGTTGCAAATGGCTGGATCTCATTCTTTTTAATGGTTGAATAGTACTACTCCCTGGTGTATATGTACCACATTTTCTTTATCCATTCATCTTTGATGGACACTTAGGTTGCTTCCAAATCTTAGCTACCATAAACAGGACTGCAACAAACATAGGAGTGCAGATATCACTCTTCGATATACTGATTTCCTTTATTTTGGGTATATACCTAGCAATATGATTGCTGCTATCATATGATAGCTCAGTTTTTAGTTTTTAGAGGAACTTCCAAACTGTTCTCCATAATGATTGTACTAATTTACATTCCTACCAACAGTGTATGAGGGTTCCCTTTTCTCCACATCCTTGCCAGCATTTATTGCTTGTCTTTTGGATAAAAGCTATTTTAACTGGGGTGAGATTACATTTTATTGCAGTTTTGATTTGCATTTCTCTGATGATCAGTGATGTCGAACACTTTTTCATATGCTTGTTTGCCATTTGTATGTCTTCTTTTGAGAAATGTCTATTCAAATCATTTTCCCAGTTTTTAAAAATCAGATTATTAGATTTTTTCCTATATAGTTGTTTGAGCTCCTTATATATTCTGACTATTAATCCCTTGTCGGGAGGGTGGTTTGCTCCCATTCTGTAGTTGTCTCTTGTTTTTGTCATTTTTTTTCTTTTCTTTTCTTTCTTTTTTTTTGAGACAAGGTCTTCCTCTGTCACTCAGACTGGAATGCAGTGGTGCAATCTCAGAACACTGCAACCTCTGCCTCTCAGGTTCAAGCAATTCTCCAACCTCAGCCTCCTAAGTAGCTGGGATTACAGGTGCATGCCACCATGGCATGACTAATTTTTTTTCTTTTTAATTTTTAGTAGAGATGGGATTTCACCACTTTTACCAGGCTGTCTCAAACTCCCAACCTCAGGTGATCCACCTGCCTCAGCCTCCCAAAGTGTTGAGATTACAGGTGTGAGCCACCACGCTGGGCCAACTTTGTTGTTTTCTATCCTTTGCTGTGTGAAGCCTTTTAACTTGATGTGATCCCACTGGTCCATGTTTACTTTTGTTGCCTCTACTTCTAGGGTATTGCTCGAGGAATCTTTGCCCAGATCAAGTCCTGAAGATTTTCTCCAAAGTTTTCTTTTAGTAGTTTCACAGTTTGAAGTCAGATTTAAGTCTTTATTCCATTTTGATTTGATCTTTGTATTTGGCAAGTGATAGGGGTCTACCCATTCTTCTACATACAGATATCCAGTTTTCCCTGCACATTTACTGAAGAATCTCTCTTTTCCTCAGTGTACGTTCTTGGCAACTTTGTCAAAACTGAGTTCACTTAAAGTGTGTGGATTTGTTTCGGGGTTCTCTATTCTGTTTCATTTGTCTATGTGTCTGCTTTTATGCCAGTACCATTCTGTTTTGTTTACCATAGCTCTGCAGTATAATTTGAAGTCCAAGAATGCGATTCCTCCAGTTTTGTTCTTTTGGCTTAGGATAGCTTTGTCTATTATGGATCTTTTGTAATTCCACATAAGTTTTAGGATTTTTTCTTCTATTTCTGTGAAGAATGTCATGGATATTTTGGTAGGGATTGCATTAAGTCTGTAGATTGCTTGGGGTAACACGGACATTTTAACAACATCAATCCTTCCAATCCATGAACACAGAATATTTTACCTTCATTTGGTGTCCTATTCAGTTTCCTTCATCAGTGTGTTATAGTTTTTATTATAGAGATCTTTCACGTCATTGGTTCAGTTAATTCATAGGCAGTTAATTTTAGGTGTGGCTATTTTATTTTATTTTTTCTTTATTTGCTTCTGATGTGTGGCTACTTTAAATGAGATTGCTTTTTTATTTCCCTTTCATATTGTTTACTGCATTTAAAAATGCTACTAAATTTTTTATGTTGATAATTGTATTCTGCAAATTTACTGAATTTATCAGTTTTAATAATGTTCTTGCAGATTCTTTAGGTTTTATTCAAACATAGGCTCATATCATTAGCAATTTGACAAGAATTATTTGACTTCTTCCTTCCCAATCTGGATGCCTTTTATTTCTTTCTCTTGTCTGATTGCTGTAGCCAGGACTTCTGATACTATGCTGAATAACAGAGGTGACAGTGAGCATCACTGTGTTCCAGATTTTTTAGGAAACATTCTCAGTTTTTTCCCCTTCAGTACAATACCAGCTGAAGATCTTTTTTATATCGTTTTATTATGCTGAGGTGTGTTCCTTTTATCCCCAGTTTTTTAAAGGTGTTTATCATGAAGAGATGTTGAATTTTATGAAATGCTTTTTCACTATCAATTGAAATGATCATGTGGCTTTTATCCTTCATGCTGTTGATATGATGTCATGTTGATCAATATGCATATGTTGAATCATTCTTGCATCCCAGGAATAAATCCCTTTTGAACATGATGAGTGACCTTTCTAATGTATTGCTTAATTTTGTTTGCTAGCATTTTGTTGAGGATTTTTGCATCAATATTCATCAAAGATATTGGCCTATACTTTTCTTTTCTTTCTTTTTTTTTTGATGTGTTTTGGCTGGTCTTGGTGTCAGGATAATACTGGCTTTCTAGAAAGAGTTTAGAAGTATTCCTTCCTCCTTTATTATTCAGAATAGCTTGAATAGGGTTAGTATTAGTTCTTCTTTAAATGTATGGTAAAATTTGACAGTGAAGCCACCAGGTGATGGGCTTTCCTTTACTGAGAACCTTTTTATTACAGATTCAATCTCATTACTTGTTATTTGTCTGTTTAGGTTCTGGAGTTCTTTCTGGCTCAGTCTTCGTATGTTGTATATATCCATTTCTTCTAGATTTTCCTTTTATTGGTATATAGTTGCTCATAGTAGCCGCTAGTGATCCTTTAAATGTCTGCACTATTAGTTGTAATTATTCCTTTTCATTTCTGAATTATTTATTTGGATCTTCTCTCTATTTTTCTTACTCTGGTTAAAAGTTTGTCAGTTTTGTTTAACTTTTATGAAACCAAATTTTTGTTTTATTGATCTTTTATATTTTTTTATTTCAATTTTATTTCTGTTGTGATCTTTATTATTTCTTTTCTTCTGTTACTTTTAGGTTTAATTTACTCTTGTTTTTCTAGTTCTTTAAGAGACAGGATTAGACTGGTTTGGTTATTTAAGGTATTTTTCTTCTCTTTGATTTAGGCACTGATAGCAATAAATTTTCCTCTGAATACTGCTTTTGCTACAACCCATAGATTTTGGTATGTTGTATTTCTATAAACATTTGTTTCAAGAAATTTTTCAATTTTTTTTCTTAATTTCTACATTGACCCACTTATCTTTCAAGAGCATATTGTTTAATTTCCATGTATTTGTATAGTTTCCAAAATTTCTCTTGTTATTTCAATTTATTCCATTGTGGTCAGAGAAGATGCATAATATTATTTCATTTTGTTCAATGTTTTCAGACTTGCTTTGTGACCTAACATGGTGTATTCTTGAGAATAATTTATGAGCTGAGGGAAATAATGTGTATTCTTCAGCTCTCAGATGAAAGGTTCTGTAAATACCTATGAGATCCTGTTGGTCTGTAGAGCAGATTCAGTCTGATATTTCTTTGTTGATTTTCTGTCTGGAAGATCTGTCCAATGCTGAAAGATGAGGTGTTGAAGTCTCCAATTATTACTGTATCAGGGCCTATCTCTCTCTTTAGCCCTACTCATACTTCCTTTATATATCTATGTGCTCCAGTACTTGGTACATACATATTTAAAATTATTGTCATCTTGCTGAATTGACCCCTTTATATAGTAAGCTTCTTTGCCTCTTCAAATAGGTTTTGTCTTGAAATCTATTTTGTCTGAAAGAGGTGTAGTGACTCCTGTTCCCTTTTGGTTTCCGTTGGCATGAAATATCTCTTTCTGTCCCTTTATTTTCAGTCTATTTGTGTTTCTTTGGGTGAAGTGTGTTTCTTGTAAGCAACAGATCAATGGGTCTTGTTTCTCCATCCAGTCAGTCAGCGTATGTCTTTTGATAGGAGACTTCAGTCCACTTACTTTTAATGTTATTATGGATAAGTAGAGACTTACTCCTGCCGTTTGGTTATTTATTTTCTGTTTGTTTGTTTTTAATGTTCTCTTTCTTCTTTATTTCATTGCTGTCTATTGCTGTCTTCCTCTAGTGAAGGTAATTTTCTCTGGTGATATTATTTAGATTCTTGCTTTTTATGTTTTGTGTATCCATTGTATGTTTTTTGATCTGAGGTTACTATGAGGCTTGCAAATAGTATCTTATAATCAACTATTTAACTTTGATAACAATATTTGTCCAAACAAACCAATAAGCAAAGAGAAAACGAATAAAAATTCACCTTAAATTCATCCCTTCACATTTCAATTTTGGTTCCTTTAATTTTTGTCTTATTGTACTGCTTATGTCCTGAAAAGTTTTTGTCTTTATTATGTTTGATTGGTTCATCAATTAGTCTTTCTACTTAGGATAAGAACAATTTACACACCACAGTTATAGTGTCAAAATATTCTGTGTTTTTCTACGTACTTATTATTACTGGAAGTTTTGCAACTTCCTGTCATTATTTATTGCTACTTTATGTTATTTCTTTCTGATTGAAGCACTCCCTTTAGCATTTCTTGTCAGACTGCTCTGGTATTGATAAAACCCATCAGCTTTTGTTTGCCTGGGAAAGTATTTCTTTTTCATGTTTGATGAATATTTTCAACAGATATATTATTCTAGGGTAAAAGTTGTTTTCCTTCAGTGCTTTTAATATGTCATGGCGCTCTCTCTTAGCCTATAAGGTGTCCACTGAAAGGTCTGCTTCCAGAGGTATGGAACTCCATTGTATGTTATTTGTTTCTTTTCTCTTGTTGCTTTAGGATCCTTTCTCTATTCTTAACCTTTGGTAATCTGACTGCTAAATGCTTTGAAGTATTCTTTCAGTTAAATCTGCATGGTGTTCTATAACCTTCTTGCAATTGGATATTAATACCTTTCACTAAATGTGGGAAATCATTGTTATTCCTGGGAATATACTTTCTACCCTTATCTCCTTCTCTACCTTCTCTTTCGGGCCAGTAATTCTTAAACTTGCCTTTTTGAGGCTATTTTTTAGACCCTGTAGGCATGCTTCACTATTTTTTTTTTAAATATTTTCTCCTCTGACTTTGTATTTTCAAATAACTTGTCTTTAGACTCACTAATTCTTTCTTCTTCTAACCATTCTGTGATTAAAAGATTATTATGCATTCTTCAATGTGCCAATTGCATTTCTCAGCTCTGGAGTTTCTGCTTGATTCTTTTTAATTATTTCAATCTCTTTGTTAAATTTATCTCATAGAATTCAGAATTTTTTCCATTGTATCTTGAATTTCTCTGAGTTTTCTCAACACAGCTATTTTGAATTCTCTGCCTGAAAGATCTCCTATCTCTGTTTTTTCAATATTTGTCCCTAGTGCCTTATTTAATTTATTTGGTGAGGTCATGTTTTCCTGGACTGTGTTAATGCAAGTAGATGTTCTTTGGTTTCTAGGCACTGAAGAGTTAGATATTTATTGTAGTCTTCCCTATCTGGGCTTATTTTTCACCATCCTTCTAGGGAAGTCTTTCCAGATATTTGAAATAACTTGCGTATTGTGATCTAAGCTGTTTCTGCTTTAAGGAGCACCTCAATCCAATAACACTGTGACGCTGTGATTCTTACAGACTCATAGAGGCCTTGTCTTGGATAAGATCTGAGGAAATTCTATAGATTACAATGAAGACAGTCTTGTTCTCTCTGTCTTTATTTACTTTCTCTGAAACATAAAGAGTCTCTCCCTTTCTCTCTCTCTCTCTCTCTCTCTCTCTCTCTTTCTCTCTTCTGACCCACCTTAAGCCGAGGGTGGAGTGACACAAGCAGTTCTATGGCCACTACCACTATTACTGTGCTGGGTCAGACCTGTAGCTAGCACAGTGCTGGAATTTGCCCAAGACTGGCTGTAACTACTCCCTGGCTACTGTCTCTATTCAAGGTCCTGGAGCTCTACTATTAGAAGGTGGCAAAGCCAGCCAGGCCTGTGTTCTTCCTTTAGGGTGGCAGGGTCCCTTAGGTTGCAGGTGGGTCCAGAAGTGCCATTCAGGATTTTTAGACTAGAGTCAAAAACTTTAGAATTCTACCTTGTATTTTATTGTATTGTGGCTGAGCAGGCACTCAAACCACAAAATGCAGTCCTTTCCACTCTTCCCTCCCCTTTCCAAAGGCAGAGGAGCCTCACCCAGCAGCCACTGCCAACCCTGGCCACAAGGAGTATTGCCAGACTACCACCCATCTTTCCTTAAGGGCCAAGGTCTCTTAAGTCAGCTTGTGGTGAATGGTGCCTAGCCTGGAACACACCCTTCAGGGAGTGGAGTCCCCTCTGGCTCATGGTGGGTCCAGAAATTGCCATCAAAGAATCACATCTTGGAAATGGGAGCCCAAAGAGCCTGCTTAGTGCTCTCCTCCCATGTGGCTGGGTTGGTACGTTGAGCCAGTAGCTCTCAGAGGCTCACACAAGGCCCTTGATATAGCACCTGGGTATTGTTGATTATTCAGGGTCCACGGGCTCTTCAGTAAGCAAGTGATGAGTGCTAGCAGAAATAAGTCCTTTTCTTCAAGGCTACGGGTTTCCTTCTTGCCCAGGGTGTGTCTCGAAATGTTATCTTGGAGCGAGGGCCTGGAACGGGGGCCTTACAACTCTGATCAGTGCCCTATCCTGCTGTGGCTGAGCTGGTATTTAAGATGCAAGGCAAAGTTTTCCCCCACTCTTCCCTCTCCTCTCCTCAGGCAGAAGAGAAAGTTCCTTTTTGGGACCACGAGTTGTGCAGCCTGAGATTAGGGAAGGGGTGGTACCAACACTCCCGTGGCTGCCCCAGCTAGCGTCTCAGTTTGTTGCATGCCGTGTCCTCCCAGTCCACTGTCTCTGGGCCTAGTTCAGCCCTAGAATTGCCTAAGAGTTGAAGTCCTTCTGGTTTAGACTGTCTTTCAAATTTACTGAGAGACTGACAGCACTTTGGCCCTGAATGACGAGGTTTGCAGGCACCCAAGTTCAGACCATGGGCAGGTGATTCTCCTCTGCCTAGGGCTGATTAAAGGCTCCCTCTATGGGTGAGCATTAGCTGAGTTTGCTCAGCTTTTCTTTCTGCTCTAACAGGACAGAGCTGAGTTTAGTGCCTCACAGTTGCTGTGTTCTCCCTCCAAACCAAAGTAGTGGCTTTGGGATTCAAGACTGTCTTTTCTGTCTCTTTAGTGCCTCTTTCAGCAAAATGAAAACTGAGTACTATGAGTGCTTACCTGATTTTTGGTTCTTAGAAGGTGTTTTGTGTGTGTGTGTGTGATAGTTGTTAATTTTGGTGTCCTTGCATGGAATACAATTGGTGAAGCTTTCTCTTCTGCCATCTTGCTTCATCTCCTGTGATATTAATCGCTTTTTAAGAAGCAATAATTTTTACACCAGGGAATATACTTTTTGCAATTCGCTTTTGAAATGGGCCTATTTATTTAAAGCTTCTTGATATGTTTAATTCTACCATTAATGTTTTGTTTATGTAATGTCTTACGCTCCCTTTACAGATCTTCTTATTCTCTTGTTGTGCCCAAGAATTTTAGAACAAAGTAAAATGAAATTGTTTTAAATGCCGTGGAGGATCATTAAAGTTAAATTACTTTAGTTTTAAATCATGGTTTTGTTTGCATCCATCATTGTTTGGAAAAAAAAAACCCATTTATGATAATTCCCTGTGTGTACTATAACTTTCTTATTGTTTTATATTCATCATTTATTTTATAGGGTATTTACCATATAGTTTTCCTTTCATTTTCAGTGGAATTAAAGAAAATACATGAAGACATACTAGTCTTCTAACTCTCATTTAAATTAAAATTTTAAATGCCATGAATTCGGAAAGCAATTTCTATCATGCCAGGGTATGGCCACATCTTTCAAAATGTGTAGACTCTTAGGCTATTAGAGTGAGGGGGCAGGGAAACATGCAATTTAGATGAGATGGCTAAGACTTCTAGAGGTTAGTAGTCGCATCTAAAGTGTACATCATTCTGTCCCTGTGCAGTCCTCACTGAGCAGAGTACAGCATGTAAGGGGTGAAGCCTCTGGGTGGTTTGTCCCCCATCAAGGCCATAGACATGAATTGGAGATCAGGTACAGAACTTTAGTTAAGCCAGATACGACAGGCAAAATGAAAGAAGGACCCAGGTTGTAGGGGAGTTTGGGAGCTAGGTGAGTCTCTAAATCAAGAGCTAAAGACAATAATAACAGAAAGAATAATCCAATTGAATAATATAGGACTATATAACAATGGAAAGTATGTTGGCAATTCCATAAGACATCCAGCAGAGTTACATTCTATTGTTTAGTATAATGCAGAAGACCCAAGATGAAATTTGATGAACTACCAACGTGATGAACTAATTCCAAGCCCTTCTGGTTATGCACATTTTAGTGATAGTAGGGGGAGAAAGGAGATTGCTGGTAATGTGAGTGAGTGAGATTGCTTATATTTATCCTGAGTTATCAATAAGTTGGCTTGAAAACTGCATCAGAGCAGGTTTTGCTATAGTTAAAAGCTTAGTGGCTTAATTAAAGCCATTATCTAATTATAGAGTTAAAGAGGCAGATCTAGAAAAGTTAGGTAATAAAGTTCAGGGAGAAGCTGACTGGCACAATCATATTTTGCTTTTTCAGTAAACTGTTTGATAAATTGCTTCCTATTTAGCTGAGTGGATTAGTCATGAAGTTGATCTGACTAGTGTAAATATATTAAAAAGGTCGATTCACTTTAATTCTATTTTTCTTCAGTAGAAGAAGTCTGTGGTTAGCCTCTGTTGTAATTTGTTTACTTTGCCAATTTACTTTAAGTTTTTCCCTAAAGAAATGACGTAAAATGTCAGTGTCTTTCTGAGAGTAGAAAACACCACTGATTTTGAATAAATTTGGTTCAAGTAAAGGCAAGAAAAAGACAATGTTCAAATATACAAAGTAACTGCTTCAACAAGAACAAAAAGGATTATACAGATTTAGCCACAGTGCTTGAATCTTCCCAATTCAAACACATTAGAATAATCATGTACAATTCAGTCTACATGAAAGTGGTCTGACTGTGAATATAATATTGTGTTCTTAATTCTTTGTTAATCTAATTCATTTCCTCATGTGACACAATACCCCATGTTCACAAATTTACTCTTGAATCAAGAAGAAAGAAAAACTTGAGTTCTGGAACAGCGTGTGTTGTTTCACATTCTGACATTATCTAGTTCTTTGGTAGGGCAGCATGGAGCGGGAGCTGACTCACTGGGGAAATTAAAAATATGCAACAGCACTTTTTAGTACGAAGCTTCCCAAGAACCCAAGAACCAGGCAAATTGGGATTGGCAGTATCAACATCAGCTCATGTTGGGTGGATCTGCTTTGCTCTGGGTGGTCTTTATGTGCTTCCTGGTGGGCAGCTTGTTTGGCTAAAGGCAGAGAAACAAGCTTCACAGATTTTGAAATTATCAGAAAGATAGACAAGATGAAAGAAAATGGGCAGAGGAGAAAGTACTGTGCTTTAGGGTTTGGGCAAGATACCAAGAGATCAATTTAAAGAAAAGAGCAACAAGTAGCTTTGGGGAAGGGAGATTTTTGTATTTAAATTTATTCTTGTTTCTTCCTATAACTCTTCAATCTCTGGACTCCCATGCTTATTCTATTTAATGACCTAAATCTTACAAAGCACAAGGATTCACTTTTCTCATGCCTTACCCTACTTCAATCCCATCCACATAAGCTCAGTAGCAGAGAATGATGCCTTCAAAGAATGTACATCACCAGTATTTAGATTCAATGTATAAATGCAGGTCCCCTTTGGAGATAAGTCTGCAAAACACAGTGAGGGCAGAGGCTAGACTGACAGCTGAAATATTACCTACCTGCTGCCTATTGTACTCATGAACCCATTGAATGAATAGTATTAAACACAGGGAAGAGCAAAGCTATTTTTTTTCCTTAATTTCAACCTGCATTTTTTAAATACAAAATGAAGAGAAACGTGCGTCCTAGTATGAGTAAGATAGAGAATATATCAGGTCTGTATGAATGATCAAAGTCCACATCCTCAAATAAAAACCAGAAAACCAGTATTTTAGCTCATTTTTTAAAGAAAGAAATCTACAAATGCTTAAAATATGTTAAGAAAAAGTGCTTCATGAAAATATGCTATATTGAACAACACTGAACAATTAGAAACATTTTTAAAAATTCCTTTTGTACTTCTGGATTTAAGCTAAGATGTTACTGGTCAATATTGAATAACATCATGATCAGAGTTATATGGTTAATAAGATATTTTTGTTCTTAAATATCTAATGTTTATACTATCTCTTAGTATTACTGGCAGGGTCAAATACACAGTCTAATACCAAAAGATAAAATCAAAGCCTTGTATTAGAGTTGGCAAAAGTTAGCTGTTGACAAAATTGTGAAATTGGTTAAGTGGCACTTTCCCACTTTCATGATTAATTTTTATGCCCTCCTACTTGGCTCCTGTTACCCTAGGAGTATGAATAATTGATCATTTGTGTGATTTTCTGTTGATTGCTTGTCTCTTCTTAACTTGCTATAATATGAATATGTTTGGAGACTACACTTGTCTTTTTGGCTACTATATCCTTCTATCCTCCTATATTGTGCTTAATTATGGAATATGCCAACTTATTGAATGAACAAATGACGTATTTTTTAAAAGATCATGACCCCTTTTGGAGCATTATATAGCACAAAAATAATTGTTCAATGACTGTGTCTTAACAGAATGGATTGTATAAATGAGGAACGGAAATGGTTAAGATATGAATCATTCTGGGATTGCATTTCCGTGAAACTTTTCCAAGGCCTATCATAAAGGGAGGGAAGAGTAAGACCTCTCAGTACACTGTATATTCACAAGAACTGCAGAACTTTCAATGGTATGTTTCTTTACTTGTGGCAAGCCTCAGGTTTCAACCTGCTCTCTCTAATGCCTGCCACTGTCTACCTGATCTCTTGTGATTTCTGTCTCCGTGTAATTGGCTGTGAAATGGGATGCAGTTTCATTTTCCCTTGCTATTTTCGTTTAACGGACACAAGTCCTTATTTAATCACTTGGAAAACTTACCAAAAGGGGAAGAAAGCAAGCCACATGGAAATTATACACTACTCTTAATAATATAATCTTAAAATATTTGTACTGTTTTGGTTTCTGGGCCATATTATAAACTCTTTGGTAGGGAACAATAATAACCAAAATTGCTTACATGTATTGAGTACATGTTACACATTATACTCATCTGACACTTTAAACTGTTTTATCATTTATTCTCAAAATGGTTTGGATTTACCAACGAATACACTGAGTCCCAAAAAAGAGCAGGCCGTTTTCTAAGGTCACTCAGCTGGTAAGTAACAGAGATGGATCTGAAATTCAGGTCTCAAATATCCCAAAACTTTTGTTCTTACCGTCCAAAGACTGATTTAAGACAAAACGTTGCTGGCTTCTAATTTCAAGTGAAAAAGTGTTATTTCTAAGGATGTCAGGAATGGATGAAATGCAGTTTGTTAAACTTCTCTTCTTACACATTTTGACAATTCCCTCTCATCTTTTTAGTATGTGAAGCAGTGACTCAGAAAATAAATTCCCAGAGTCAATGAATACCTTTAGCCCCCTAGTGGCCTGATAACGTTATCCACTTCATAGTGAGCTGGGGTAACTGAGAAGCATTTCCTCATCTGACTGCCTATCCCCTTAAGAGAGACCCGTGTAACAAAAAATTTCTTTAAACATTTTTATTTAGTAGGACTTGAGAGACATCATAACCTTTTTACAACATCTTTCTTCCAGTATCCATTGGTGGTGTGTAAGCACCCTCCTCAATTGTTTGCCACTACATGCTCTTTCTGTGCTAAAGAAAATTCATCTGATGAAGAGAGAAGTGTGGGTTTGGGAAAATGCTAGGTTAAAAACAATTTAAACAATCGACTAAAAGAATAAGAGTGATAAGTGACAAGAAAAAGGCTTTAAATTAAATGTTCTCTCATTTATTGGTTCACTCTTTAAACACCTGTTGTATGATAGTTTACTATGTGACAGGGACTGTATGACATTATTGATTTAAAAACAAGAAGATTCAGTTAGTACTATTAAGATGCTTACTGTCTAATGAGAAAGAAGACATACCAGCAAAATTGTAACAATGTACGCTAAGTGCTATCAGGTACTCTAAAAACATAAGGGGGCCATAGAAGAATAGCTCCAAAATTCACCTGAAGCTATCAAAGAAGATTACACTAATTAGATAAATTCTGATATGAAACGTGACATCTGAATAAGAGTTAGCCAGAAGCGGAACTGGGCAGAGAGAATTATGGGCCAAACATAAATGCAGAAAGAAGAGACTCATGGTTGGAGGGTCGCAGGTAGTTGGGTATTGCTGGTGTATATGTATTACAAAATGTATTTTCCTGAAATTTATGGGAAATGCTTGAAGTCACTGGAATCATAATATTCCTTGCATTTTAGACTAATAGTCTGTCAGCAGTATTTCTATTGCAATGAAACACAATAGAAAGTATTAGGACCTGACCAAAGGTTGCAAAATTGGCTATTAAGACAACAGAGATGGAGGAAACTAAGGAGATAGGATATAATCATATAACAAACAGCTATTGATATGTTTTGATGGAGGCTTGGGAACCTGAAGAAAATAATGAGTGACTGTGTCTCTTCTCATGTGAAACATGATAGACAATGCTGTCATAGCCTTTGCCACCATCACCACCACACTGCCATGTTTCCCCTTTGCCAGGTCAGTCCATTCAGCCCCCCGCCCCTGAGTGTGATCTGCATTGCTAACAGCTGCCACTCTTCTCCTAGAGCATTGTTCTCTGCTGATAGAAACCACTTAGCCCAGGAAGTTACACTCCTTCAATCTTCATGCTAAGGACACCTTCAGTTCAATACTGCCTGACGCAGATGACAGACTTGATTCAAGTTGGGACTAACTCTGTGGTGTTCTTTGTCCTCTAAAGCAAGTTCCATGAGGTTATACAGTAACCAGTATCTAGTTGAGTCCACATTCTTTTTACTTAGCTTTCTTACTTACTTGGCTCTTGACCTATTTTAATTCCCTCTTTCCAATTCTTTTGGTAGTACTTTCAGAAAAAAATTTATTTGGAAAACAGGCTCTGCTTTTTGGGAACCCAGCATAGACATCAGAAGCGGCCTCAATTTACTCTTTCCCTCTCTTCCTCTTCACCAAGTAGAACATATATGAGAAAATGTGATGAGTCACAAACAAAAAAGCATCAATCCTTAGAGAACATGTCATTCAGAGCATGAGGACCCTCAAGACCTGTTTCTTCTGCTATCTTGATCTCGGTTCCATAGTTGTCCCAGTCTGCAACTCTGACCATGACTTTATTCATTTACTAAGCATCAACCTATCTGTTCTGTTGATGTGGTCTTGACCCATGTTTCTGACTATCTCAGCCTATCATGTACCTTGTTGCTGATAAACTTTTGCATCAACCATGCCCTATGATACTGGCTGACCCTGCTCTCTGCCTATTAATCATGCTTCTCTAAAACTTCTGCCTAAAACATGCCCTGAACACAAACTGGTCCTTTGCAATTGTGTTTTGGGCTTAGGCCCCACAACACTGGCCTTCTAATCTTGTAACTAAAATTACTTTTTAAACAATGCCTTCCCACAGGAACATTCATTTAAACCTCATATATTTGGTAGTTCCTCCATTCTAGTCATTGTGCTAACTGCTAGGGTTATAGAGGTGAACCAGAATAAATAAGACCTGGTCCTTATTTTAAATGAATATAAACAGAAACACATACATATATACATACATAAATATATATACATATATATATGTATATACATATATACACACACACACACATATATATATATATATATATAAATCTGGCAGAAAATGGGCTGAAAATGAATAAACCTATATTAGGAAACCTATAATAATTAAACCTATATAATCAAACTTAATAAACCCACATTGAGCAGTGAATGTTTAAGTGTTTATTGGATGAGCATATGCTCTTTTTTAGTCATACTGCTTGAGTTTGGATCCCGACAACTACAGTTTAATAAATATGATAGTTGTCATGATGTAAAATAAGAAAATATGTGCCATTTTTCCTTTTTTTTTAAAGGAGAAAGTAGGAATGGTATACATTTAAAACTTGATGAAAGGAAAACCATCTAAAAACTATTGATAATATCATTGCTTCCATTTGGGAAAGTGTAAGGAGTGAAGCTGGAATAGTAGACGTTATATATTAAGGTAAGAATGGTGTATTAGTCAGGGTTCTCTAGAGGGACAGAACTGACAGAATATGTGTATATATGAAAGAGAGTTTATTGTGGAGAATGATTTACACAATCACAAGGTGAAGTCCCATCATAGGCCATCTGCAAGCTGAGGAACATGGAAACCATTAGTAGCTCAGTGCGAGTTCCAAAACCTCAAAAGTAGGGAAGCCAACAGTACAGCCTTCAGTCTGTAGCCAAAGGCCTGAGAGCCCCTGGCAAACCACTGGTGTACATCCAAGAGTCCAAAATAACAATAACAAAAAAAAAAAAAACAAAAACCTGAGTCTGATGTTTGAGGGTAGGAAGCATCCATCACAGGAGAAAGATGAAGGCCTGAAGACTCAGTGAGCCAGCTCCTTCCACCTTCTTCTGCCTGCTATTCTTGCTGTGCTGGCAGCTGATTGAATGATGCCACCCACACTGAGGGCATGTATTCCTTTCCCAGTCCATTGACTCAAATGTTAATTTCATTTGGCTATCTCCAGAAACACCCTGATACACCTAGAAACAGTGCTTTGCATTCTTCAATCCAATCAAGTTGACACTTAACCATCACGGATGGGAAACAATTAATAATTTTTGGCAGAGTAGTAAAAGATCATATTGATTTATTAGAACAATTAGATCAAGAGCTGTTTGTTCTAGAAGAAAGTAAGACCCGATTTAGGGATTCGAAGTTTGCTTCTGCAGTCTAAGAGCTAATGAATGCACGAGGACTTTACAGGCCATGATGAGACAGAATAGGTATTTGATAGAATCTAGACGATGATGTAGAGAGAGAATGCTAAGAAGTTTCTGGGAATAGTACTGAGATGATGATTTCTCTATGTGTTATCTAGAATTTCTTACACTGGTCAGGTGGATTTTATGCTTCACATGACCATTATAATTTAAATAAATAAATGACAGTGATGGCCATGAAAATGTGCTTGCAGACCTCCAACTACAGGAAGCAAATCAACTGACAGCCCCAGCTGCTCTGCTTTTAAACTTGTGGCTTCCTGAAGCAATGCTTCCAAAGGGCTATTTTCAGCCAAGATTTGATATAGTAGGAAGACGAAGGCAGGCTCATTGCTGGGGTATGCCAAACTACTCTGATAGACAACTTTAGCTCCAGGGCTTTCCAAAATTTTGCTGAATCTCCCTGAGACTGTCCGACAATCAGGACATTTCCATCCAACTTCTCTTTTATTTGTATCCAATTTGCATGCATCACAATCTGATGATCTCATGGAGCATTTATCCTATTCTTTCTCAATTCCCCCACATAGATTTGGGAGCCTCTCTCCATTGTTCCCCTTTGTTTCTAAGAGGAAACCCTGACGGAACTTAACAGAATGAACTAGAATCCATTTTATTTATTTATTTATTTATTTATTTGCAGCTGATCTCTGCAAGGCCAGAGCCATCATCTTTCTTTTTACTATCCATTCTGAATTCCTCACATCTTCAGCTATCATCTCTGCTGGTCTTTGTGGTTTATAACCCAAACCTTCATACCTGAAGGGACATAATCTTTGATAGGCACACTGTTCTCAGTTTGGGGTTGCAGCACATGTTCATTTATAATTACAATGGAACAAGGGAGAACTGGGGACACCATGAGGATCACCTGGGTTGCACAAATATTCCTCTTTGTTTCCATTGCGTAAAGGAATCCTTACCTACTGCTGACTGGGATGAATTATCCCTGACAATACGATGATTTCTGTTTTTTTCCTGCTTGCTCTTGGGTACAATGTACCTTAACTTATAGTTCACTGATGCTCTGGCTGTGTCTCTTGGTAGAAGTGTGTCCTTTTTAGGAATTGGAACCCCCAATTCTGTAAAAACCAGAGTTGCAAAAGGTGAATCCCACAGCGAATCACTAGGAGTGATAGTAAATGTAGACATTCCTGTTTCCATATTTTGTATCCTGTATGTATGTTGTGTGTGGGGTTTTTGGGGAAGTGGGACACGGTACAATACAGAAGTCTCCAGTATAGTATACTTCATGCTGACAGACTCCTCCTTTCAGAGGGCTTCCTCTGAGCTGGTCTTTCAGTTGCACCTTTAGAAGGCTGTTCCAGCATTCCTGAGGTTGTTAGCCACTGGATGATACAGCACATGATATAACCAGTAGATTCCATTGTTTTGGGCCTATCTCATAACTTTTTTATTAGCAAGTGGATCCCATAGTCAGATGCTGTGTTGTGTGGCACTCCATGTCTTAGATCAGGAATTCTGTAAACCATGCATACCTGTAGCACACACACACACACACAGAGTATCTGAGCCAGAGCTACTTTGGCCTTGATAAATGGGATTCTATGCTGTCAGGCCCTTATATAATCTCAATCTTTGCCACCTGAGCCACTCTTTTCTTGTGTCCATTGTGCCAATTTTGAGAAAGTTTGGCTTCTGTCAAACAGCTGACAGCATTTTGTCTGCTTGCCTGTTCAGTGACTTTTCCATGGTGGATGGTTTTTGCTTGGCATTAGCGTGTGATTCAAAATCTTTACACTTTATGCCCACGCTGGTGTGTCTATCTATATGCTTCTACCTGAGACACTTAGGCCAGAAGGGTAGGATCAAGCCAGCGGGTACTGATAGGGATCCTTCTAGAAACACTTGCTGTTAGGAGGAAGCTTTCATTGATATTATGACAAAGAAGAGATTATTGAATAGCCATTTGTACATAGCTAAATACCGAGATTCTGAAGGGGCTGGTGTGGAAGTGAAATCAGGTCTCCCTACGGAGCTTACATGATCTATGAGAAAAAGAATACAAAATACCAAATATAAAATTAAATAAAAATGTAATTATTTATTTAGTATGAGGAAAAAAATTTTGAAAAATGAATGGACCTAAAGATTCACATCCTTTTTGTTCTGGGAATTTTTAAGGCATTCACCAAAATTCTTACATAAGCAGAAGTATTGTGGGCAGAGTGTGTAGGTGAAATCTCTGTACCCTCTACTCAATTTTGCGGTGACCACAAAACTGCCGTAAAAATTGTCTTGTGAAAATATTTATTTTCTGATTTTAATCTGGCTGCTGTTCCAGCCGAAATACTCTCTCATTCTCCTGTATCTCTCGAAACTCATGGAGCCCATATTGGCCTGTGAAGGGCCTCAAGGCTCAGGCTTCATTGGCTTCACAGCATCTACTCCTGAGCTGGTGAGACCAACTACACACCAACTACAGCTTGAGCTGGTACCAATGGCATCTCATCCATTGGTTTTTAAATCATTGCTCAGTGATTTTCCTTCCTCTTTGGATTTTTTTTGGTCTCGTAACTTTATCTAGTCACCAACTTTAGAGTTCGAGGTTTGGGCCTAGTTTTATTTCTTATTCTGTACTCTCTCATTATACAGTTATATTGACATTTATATTTCAGTTACCTGTTAATGCACATACAACTTATAAACTTACATTTCCAGACCAGATCCTTCCTCTGAGCAGCACATATAAATGCTATCATATCTACATACAAAGGCCAGGGTGATCTTTAAAAATATATAAATCTCATTAAATCACATCCTTGCTTAAGTCTGGTAAATGCTTTCCCTTTTCTCGTAAGGATACTAAATTATTCAACAATGTTTACAAAGGTGTGGATGGTCTGGTCCTCCCCCTGAAGCCTCATCTCACAATGTGTTTGATTCTGTCTACTTATGCCACAGAGTGGTCCCTTACACACACCATGTGTCTTTCTGCCGTGTCCTTCACAGTGCCAGAACACAGTTTCCACTATTCTCAGGTAATGTCTAATCATTCAATCATCATCTGAGAAAGTTTTCCCAGAGTTTCTTATTAGCCGTTATTACCTAATTAACCATCCTTATAATGATGAGAGTTTTACATGTTCCATATTTTCTTGCCATCTTTCCCACTATATGGAAAGCTCTCTGGTAGTAAGAAAATATTTACTTTTGTTATTCTTGAATTATCAGTACCTAGCACAGTCTTTGCCACCCAAAACTCAATGTATATTTATTAATGAGTGGATGAAATGTATGTAGTACTGTTACTGACAATTTTTATGTATAAGAAAGGTATAGTTAAAAGACCCGTTAGCTACTATATTGGTATTTCAAAGATCTTGCCTTGAAGGTAATTTTTAAAGGTCTTTTTTTTTTTTTCAGCAAAATAGGACTCCTGAGGTCTAGTAAAATATGTTTGTGTATGTGTACAGAGTAGAATTCAGGGAGTAAACTGCATGAGCTAAATGTGTTACCTACCAATTTTCCTAATGGTAGTATTTGATCATAAATGTTGGTTGTCACTGTGGTCACCTAGTTAAATTACTAAATATATTTGCTATACACATATCAGGTTGATTAGAGATGATTTGCTGATCTGTTTTACTTTAGGGAAATAGATGTCTAGTGTTCCAAAACATGCAATTGAATTGATTTGGCAGACTGCTAAAAGAATACTTAACACATGTTTTCCCACCCAAGGGTATTCAGTCTGAAGTCATAGCATCAGCCAAATTGAATTCTTTGTGAAAAGCACAGGGGAAGCTGGTTCTATATTGGCTGGACTGGTGTTAAATATAAGACTTATAGGAAGTGAACGGTGAGAACAGAAGTCAGTGAGAGGAGGACGTGGGTTTGGTGTCTTCAACTATAGATTCCTATTATATTTGATAGATTTCAATTACAATGTCTCATCATTCTTTACAGTAATACTACAGAAATTATTTTTATCCCAATCTTACAAATAATGATGCTGATGTTCGATTATTAACTATTAGGGACTATCCAAATAGGTGATATTCAGAAAATATTGGTGGCACCCAATTCCTACACTTTCTCTTTTGTCCTTAAATGTCAAGGGATGATTTCCTTCAATGCTGAAGGTTATGGTAAGCACTGCACTATGGTGTTCTCATTGTGTCCATCGTTTTCTTCATCACATCCTATTGTAATTGTCTTATTCATCTGCATATCACAGTTGAATGTATATTTTCCAAGACTCAGATTACACATTCCCTGTTTATCATTTTATCCTCTATTATAAGAGCTTGGCTTTAAAAGGCTGATAAACAAAGAAATTTCTAAGAGCGCTTGACATGAAATATTTTGGTTGAAATAATTAGTTGTATTTCTAACCCCAAACCACACTTTGTCTTTCACATCATGTTTCTTAAAAGATATCCTTATTATTATTTAGTTATAGTGAGGCCAAAAGATCAGAAGATGATTGCCATTGAAGAGTTTATTAATTACTCATAATTTCCAAGAGGATGAAGCATAGAGAGCTTCCAGGGTTGGCCAGAAGACAGAAGGAACAAAAGGAAATGTGAGCAAGAGGCTTTCTTTTAGTTTTTGTAAGAAGTCAAGACAAGGCAGAGTAAGCAGGTTTAGGATTGGTTAGTTTGAATAAAAATTGCAGGCTCTGGTCCTAGAGTGTGTCCATAGGTGTTTGGTGTATGGCCGTGGGGTGATTAGGGCAGGGAGATGGAGACTCTTTGTGTATTAGTCCATTCTCATACTGCTATAAGGACCTACATGAGACTATGATAAACAGGTTTAATTGACTTACAGGTCAGCATGGCTTGGGAGGGCTCAGAAAACTTACAATCATGGTGGCAGGCAAAGGGGAAGCAAGGCACCTTCTTTACAAGGCGGCAGGAAGGAGGAGTGCTGGGTGAAGGAAGAAGAGCCCCTTATAAAGCTATCAGATCTCATGAAAACTCTCTATCGTGAAAACAGCACTGGGGAAACTGTCCCCATAATTCAGTTACCTCTACCTGGTTTCTCCCTTGACACATGGGGATTGCAGAGATGACGATTCAAGATGAGATTTGGGTGAGGACACAAAGCTTAACCATATGGCTGTTTTGGGGAGCTCTGTGACAGCCCAATAAAGAAGGTGGTTGGAGTATGGGCTGCAGATGGGTGGGTTTGCATAAGAAAGGCACACTTGCAGACAGGTTTTAATTTTTTTTCTTGAGTTTATTCCATTTATTTATTTATTTTTAAATTATTTTATTTTGTTTTTATTTTTCAAATATAACCTTAATAAAACATATAAAATGGCTTGACAAACGTCATTCTATAAATATATTTTATGTACAAGTACATGTGTTTAATTTATTCTTTTTTTTCTTTTTCTTAGTTTTTACTTTAAGTTGGGGGGTACATGTGAAGGTTTGTTACATAGATAAACATGTGCCATAGGCGTTTGTTGTACGTATTATTACATCACACAGGTATTAAGCCCAGTACCAAATATTTTTCTTTTCTTCTCCTTTACCTCTTTCCACACTATCTCCAGGAATGGGGTAGCCCTGCAAGGAATAATCTTTCCAGAGTTAGTAAGGCCCAGATGTCAAAATATCGGAATAAGAAGACATGCTTACTATACCATGTCAAAAGTTAAGAGAAAAGAATGAGTGCTGTGAGTGCTGAATTTAAGTACTTCACATTAAAAGCACTATAAAGTTGCTGTTATTCATATACTCAAGGATACACAGAGGTCTTAGAGATGATATTCCATCTTACTGTATTCTGAGCATACTAAATTTAAGTATTTTCCAGAAATTTTCTTTTCTTCTCTGACTTTATAATATACTTCAACATATCACGACAACATCTTACATCAATTTATTGTATTTTGGGTAAAGCTTGTGTCTAGGTAGGAAACTTAATACTAATTCTGCCATAACTAAAGAGTGGATAGGCAGAGGTTAGAATCTGGAGAAGTTGGGATTAGCTAAACTTCTAAGAAAGGATTGTGTTCATTCAAAAGAAGTGTTCTGTCATACTTTTTGCCATGGTGGTCACTGATGAAACAATGATTAAAAGACATGTTGTATTAAAGAAAAAGTTGTCAATAAATATTTACAGCAACAGATTTTGTTGGCCCTTTTCCATGACTTCTGTTCTCAATCAAAATATTATTGTCACTAAGCAAATATTTTCATGGCTCTCATGATCTGAGAGATCACTGAGCTCCCTAAAAAATTTAAGCAACTTTTTCCTCTTTATCCAGAAAAATCTTTCACTCTTTTTCTTTTCTTTTATACTTAGGTGAAATGTATGTATTTGTGTGAGTGCATGCATGCATAAGTTTGGGTGCACTTGGTGAATGAGGCAAACATAATTGCCCCAATTTGTATTTTTCAGTTGTTTCTTGAAATTCAGAGTGAAATAGGCTAAACAGATTTGTTTGCCATTTTTGATATTTTGAAAAATGAATTCCAGGTGGAAACTTGCAGGGAAGAACTTTAGTCTGACACAGTTGGAAATGTTTAAACACTCAACACAATGAAGTTCACAATGGAAAATCTGACAAACCTTTTACGTTAGTAGCAATGTGAGTCTCTACTGAAATTACCAAACAGGCAGCAAATGCCATTATAAGAGCACAGTTTCTAGAAATTGTGGGGAGAAAGCCTGTAGCCAGTCTTAGAGAATTATTTCTCTAATTGTGTATTCCTTACTCAAAGGAGAGCCTGATTGTAACAGTGTGTTCCTCTATTGTAGTTTATCCATTTAGTTTGCGAATAGTCATGTCAGATTAGCGTTGTTCTTAAGGCTTGAAATGCAGTGTTTTTGTTGTAAAAGGAAAAAAAAGGAACATAAAGAGCCTCTTTTAGCAATTTAGGTTCCATGTCTTTGCGTTAGATGGCATATGATGAATGCTTGATTTGTTTTCACAGATAGTGGCCTAAAAAGCAAATCAAAGAATGAGTTCCCAACATGAAAAAAAGAGGAAAGAAAAATATGAGCCTTTTTGGTATTTTTGTTGCACATAAGCAAGTACTTTTCGGAAACTCAATGAAATAATAAACGTACCATCTCAAGAACTGTCTATGTCTTAAGTTGAAAATAGAAAAGCATATAGCCAGCAAAAACTTGCTTTTAAAAACATTGTCACCATATTAAAGGTCTGGAAATCTCTACTTAACATCTAATGCATCTCAGATAAGACTTAATTTGTTACTTACTTAAATATTTAGTGAAAGATTACTATGTCATGTGTTGTTTTGAGATACACAGTGGAAAAAAAAACACATGCTCCAGAGGTATACATTTAAAAGCATTTCTCTCTTTTGATAATTACTAGTCAGTTCTAGAATGAAGCCATTTGTAATGTTGGTATTTACTGCTTTGTAGTATCTTTTTCTTATATGGGTGTGTGCGTGTGTGTGTCTGTGTGTGTATATACTTTTGTGTGTGTCAGAGAGCATATATGCGTGTGTCTGGCTAGAAGAAAGTAAAGATTTTTATTTAATAACTATAAATTTTGTAGCTTAAAGAATAAAACCTATAAGTAAGGATAAAATATTTATTTATTTATTTATATTTTTTATTGCATTTTAGGTTTTGGGGTACATGCGAAGAACATGCAAGATTATTGCATAGGTACACACATGGCAGTGTGATTTGCTGCCTTCCTTCCCATCACCTATATCTGGCATTTCTCCCCATGCTCTCTCTCCCCAACTCCCCACCCCCCACTGTTCCTCCCCTATTTCCCCCGCGACAGACCCCAGTGTGTAGTGCTCCCTTCCCTGTGTCCATGTGTTCTCATTGTTCAACAGTCGCCTATGAGTGAGAACATGTGGTGTTTGATTTTCTGTTCTTGTGTCAGTTTGCTGAGAATGATGGTTGCCATGTTTATCCATGTCCCTACAAAGGACATAAACTCCACGTTTTTTATGGCTGCATAGTATTCCATGGTGTATATGTGCCAAATTTCCCCTGTCCAGTCTATCACCGATGGGCATTTGGATTGGTTCCAAGTCTTTGATATTGTAAACAGTGCTGCAATGAACATCGTGTGCATGTGTCCTTATAGTAGAACGATTTATAATCCTTTGGATATATGCCCAGTAATGGAATTGCTGGGTCAAATGGAATTTCTATTTCTAGGTCCTTGAGGAATTGCCACACTGTCTTCCACAATGGTTGAACTAATTTACACTCCTACCAATGGTGTAAAAGTGTTCCTATTTCTCCACATCCCCTCCAGCATCTTGTTGTCTCCAGATTTTTTAATGATCGCCATTCTAACTGGCGTGAGTTGGTATCTCAATGTGGTTTTGATTTGCATTTCTCTAATGACCAGTGATGATGAGCATTTTTTCATACATTTGTTGGCTCATATATTTCTTCTTTTGTAAAGTGTCTGTTCATATCTTTTGCCCAAATAACAAAGGATTTGTATTTGCCCAAATAACAAAGGATTTGCCCAAATAACAAAGGCTCAGTAAAACCTAGTTCTTCTCCTCCTTGTTAGATCTGATGTTTTCCATCCTCTGTTTACATGATTCTGTTTCTTCTATACTGCAATCAATCTTAACATGACTGTCTAGCACAATCACCTGCGGAGATTTAAAAATTACTGATCATGAGTCCAAAACCTCCCCCATTCTGAGAATTTGATTTCATTAGTCTAAGGTGAAACTGACATGAGGAATTATAAAATATCCACCTGTAAATCTCATATTTCACCAAGGTTTAAATCCACTGCTCAGAAACATCGCTCTCAAAACGTGGTCTCTGCAGCTCCAACGTCTCTTGGATATTAATCAGAAATGCAAATTCTGACCTGGCACAGAGGCTCATGCCTGTAATGCCAGCATTTTGGGAAGCCAAGGTGGGAGGATCACTTGAGCCCAAGAGTTTGAGAGCAGCTTGGGCAACATCGGGAAACCCTGTCTCTACAAAAATTCCTGGTGAGGTGGTGTGCCTGTAGGCCTAGCTATCAGGAGGCTGAAGCGGGATCACTTGAGCCCTGGAGGCTGAGGCTTATGAGTCTACATTGGGTTTTGGGTCAAGCCACTGCACTCCAGCATGAGCTGCACTCCAGCATAGCCAACAGAGAGACAACCTCAAAAAAAAATTTTTTTTTAATGCAAATTCTCATGCCTCACCCTAGATCTACCAAGTCAGAAACTCTAAGAATATGGCCTGTACTCTATCAAGCTCTCTAGATGATTCTGGAGCATGTGAATGTTCCAGCGTTGGGGTAAGACTGAAAATTTAATTTGCATTTCTAATCAATGTGATACTGATTCTGCCTCTGTGAACTACTATGAAAACTGCTACGAGAACTATTGCCACATCCCAACTCGCATCTGATGACTTCATGATATATCTGCTCACACTTGATGGAAAAGACTATTCAGGGGAAAAAATGTAACATCTGAATATCTGACAGATTTGGCTAATGCAGAAAATCAATACTTTATTTTTCATGATATGTTCTTATCTGATGTTTTACTGTATTGTGGGGGTAGGTAGTTTTAGAGTAGAAATCAAGTTTAAATTTATCTCATACTAGCACAGATATTTCATTTGGAATATAAAATGGTTTAGTTGTTAGTCTCTTGCAGGCAGAAATAAATATCCAGGTATTGGAGCCACAGAAAACACACCTGACTCAGAGCCAGCTTTTGTGTTTGGCTTGAAGGTAACTCCCAAACTTTGCCAGACATACTGGCCACCTGTGAAATATTTGATGAGTCTGCTGATCCAGCTGCAATCTCTGTATGCTATAAGTTCCAGCTCTCCAGTGGGAAGATAGAGGGTGCCCGGCAGGATGGCAGTCTGATATGGGCCAAGTCAGCAGGAGAGAGTTGACTCAGGTTTGGTTGGCACAAATAACTCAATTTGCCCCTATTTTCTGGACAACCAAAGCACACATTTTAGTTCAAACTTACACCAGTTCATGGTATAATAAGGTCCCTTTGTTCATGTGAAACCAGGTCACATTGCTGGCATAACTGACTCACGTAAAATGTCTTGGACTAATAAACCGCAATTAGTTTCCATTTTATACTTCCTAGCATCTGGCTTCTTTAGGAGTACACATCTGCAGAATTTCACAGTACCTTCTTTTTGTCCAAAAAAAGTCACGTGACTTTTCATTTGTCTCACAGATTATGGGACTAAAAATAAGGCCAAGAGAGAATTTATGATAGGGTTCTCATATCAGTTAGGAGAAAGGATAGGGCTCTGATATCAGTTAAGAAAAATGATAGGGTTCTGATATCAGTTAAGAAAAATAGACACAACTTAAAAAAACAGAAACTCAAAGAATTTTAGTTAAGTAAATAATCATAGATGTCAACCAGCCCAGGGAATATGAAACATGTCTGATCATCAGAATTACCCAGGGGATATAAAAGTAGAGATACCAGGGCCCATCTAGAGATTTTTCTTTGGGTGGGGCTGGAATGGGAGCCAAGTGATTCTGATAACTTTCTTAAACCTCTCTACTCCCTGCTATCCCACTACCACTTTGTGATACACTGGCTTAGACCAGCCTTCTCTAAAGGCTGACTGATCTTTTCTTAAAAAAAAAAGAAAATCACTTTTTAAAAATCACATTCAAATGGTCTCTTAAAAAGATAACAATTCTGGATTAAAAAAAAGTTAATCGATGAATTCCTATGAGACTTTGATTCTAGTCCTGTCTCAGACACTATCTACATGACTTGCTTTAAGACATATTTTAACTCAGAATTTTCTCTAGTAAAATAATAATTAATAATAGTAATTCCATAGAGTCAATGTAAGGATTCGATGAGACAAAGAGGATTAAAATATTTTGAAAATAATAAAACACAACATACATTTTTAGTATTTATTAGTAATAGCAGTATAAAATAACATTTACTAAGCTTGAAGGATAAGATTCACATTACTTATGTTGTTAGATATTAAAAGAAACTGATTTTAGAAATCTTGATTTAGGGCAGTGCAGATATCAGATTTATATGAAACAAACTATGAAACACAGCACATATTTGGCTAACCAGCAGTGGTACATAAATATTATGTGATTGCTTATTAATTCAAGAAATATGTATATTGAGCTGCTATTTTGTGCCAGGCATCTGCTGAAATTACCAATTCTTGACAGAACAAGTTTTGACATTTGCCATTTATTAGCAAAGGAACAACTGAAAACCTGACTAAAAACTTCTGTTGGACTTAGGCTTTTTAAGGGAGAAATTTCAAATAGTTTAGCACGACATATAAAGAACTTAACAACATGGGTTCTACCTTTATTCAAATGTCATGTATAGGACATGCTCAAGACATACTGACTTTTTAATCTTTAAATTGAATAAGGCATCCTTTCAGGATTTTGATCATTTGTGTCATATTGCTGGAAAGAAAATTAATATTAATTTCTCTATAGAGAGATGTCAAACTTTGATTTTAGGTTCTAGGAAAACAATATGTTTATTGGAGATGGAGTTTAAGTTTGAGGATCCTTCAGGGCAGCTCCTGAACCCTAATAATCAACTGGGGAAGCAAGTCAAAGCCAGGCCATGCTCATACCCAACTCAAGTGCAAACATCCCTCTGAAGGCTTCCTCTGAGGCTTCCCTCTGAAGGCAGAGCTTGTCTTCCCAAAAGCCCCTATTGATATTGTCATTATAGCAAACATAATATATTTAATATCATCTGTTCACATTTCTCCTCTTTTTTAACCATAAGTTCAAAGGCAGGATCTCATGTAATCATTTCTCTGTCATAAATGCTGATTGCTGTCCTTAGCACACAGTAAGTCCTAAATAAATATGTGAGAAGGAAAGGGGAAAAAAAAAAGAATGAAAGGAAGGAAAGAAAACAGACCTAGCTGTTAGCCAGATGCCCACTTGTAATTTACATTATGGATTTTGTAACAGTTAACCAGGTGTTCCAAATGATGAGGATGTGAAAACAAAATGTGTTTAGAAATAAACAGACATTTCTTCAGATAATTAAAAAGAATAAAAAAAGGTGAAGTCAAGTGCTA
This sequence comes from Cheracebus regulus, assembly GCA_963574635.1. Taxonomy (NCBI): domain Eukaryota; kingdom Metazoa; phylum Chordata; class Mammalia; order Primates; family Pitheciidae; genus Cheracebus; species Cheracebus regulus. Next base: position 109,005 of record CAUYQU010012087.1, read on the forward strand.
TGCTATGTTTGAGGTCAGCATTGCCAGCTCCTTAGGCAGGCAGCCAATGAGGAACAGGGAATTAGGAGAGGCTCTGTTGGCCTCCAGGTGTGTTTATACCCATTAAAACTATTGCACTGATGGTACACAGGAGAGACAGCCAAACCAGGAGAAGTTTCTAAATCTAGTCCTGGGAATATCTAAGAGAAAACTGTGGCACTGATTCTGGAAGATAATAGATGGAAAATGCTAGCAGATGCTTCAAGTTTCCTTACTGAGAACAATGGCAAGTCTGTTTGGAAACCGAGCATCTTTGGAGGTTGTCCTTCCATTAGATGGTTTGTTTATATCAAGGAATTTGAGTTGCTGAGATATTCAAGGCTTTTTCCCAACATGACCACTCTCCTAGCATCATGTTGAGATCAAATTAAAAACGGAGTTGTCTTTAGAAAAGCTTACAATGGAGTTTCTCTCTTGCAATTCATGTTCCACTGTTATCTTCAAAACAATTTCAGTCCAGAGGTTCCTGCTGGTCTACTGGTGGCTGTGCTGGTGGCTGTTCACCTACTTAAAAAAATAAAGAACTATTATCTTTAGTAACACATATTACTACTAGCAAAACTTGCTGCTAGTACATAGATATATGCAGCAAATTAAATACAGTGGAGGGTCATGCAATATTCATTTCTTAAGCAAATATGTATTAACAACGTATTTTGTCTCAGGCATTATTCTATGACATTTGTGTGTAGCTGTGAACCACATAGAAGTAGTACCCATCTTAATAAAGCTTACATACTCATGGCATAGATAGACTGTAAATAGATAATTGTAAGAAAAGAAGACAGGCTAACTTCACAGCAAATGACTAGGCAACTTTTGATAGTGTAGTCATTCAACATACCTCTCTGAAAGAAGAGTAAAATGGAATATTTGAATTGAGGCCTGAAGAATAAGAGGGTGCTAAATATGCAAAGACCTGCATGATCCACATAGAGAGAACATCAAGAACAAAGTTCCTGAGGCAGGAACAAGTTCTACATGTTGAGATGACAGGACCTGAGGCAGGAACGAGCTCTACCTGTCAAGAAAGGTGGAGAAAGGTACAAAGGAAGAGGGCCAAGTAGGGCCTTTCCAGATCGACATAAAAATTTGGAATTCTTTTTAAGTCAGTGGGGAGGTTTTGGAAAATTTTAAGCAAAGTAATGATATAAAATAATTTATGTCAATGAACTTCACTTTGCCTGAAAGAAAAAATGAAAATTAATTGTTACCAACAGGGAACAGAGAATGTTACCAACAGGGAACAGAGAACGTTCCCTGGTGAAAGGGTTTTGAATTGCATCTTAAAGAAAGTGTAAGGGTTCAGAAGATGAATAAAAAGGAGAAAAGGTCTTTTAACTTTGAAGATACCTTAAAGCAAAGCAATAAATTATCCGGGTGCATAGATGTATAATGTGAGTGGGATGTTTATGTCAGAAGTAGCCACACACACAAAAATGTAGGTTTAGGTAATATAAAACTACTTACAAATATTTAGTCCTTGCAATGTACCAGGCATTGTGCGTCACATTTACTTTGATTGACTGCCAATCCACTGTATTTTCTGAGTATGTTTATCCTTTCATTCCCTAAGTATTTTATCTCTTTTCAAGCCTCAGACATTTAACACATCCTTTCCCCTTACATTCTTACATTCTTATATTAATAGGAAAATAGAAGCAATTAGAAGTAAAATTAATTTTACTTCCACCATATCTGATAATGTCCTTCCACTTACCTCTCCATGTTCTATCTTTAACATTTTTTTTTAAGTTCAAGAGTACATGTGCAGGTTTGTTATATAGGTAAACTCATGTCATGGGGGTTTGTTTTGCAGATTATTTCATCACCCAAGTGGTAAGCCTAGTACTCATTAGTTATTTTTTCTGATCTTCTAGATCAGCCACCTTCAGGTAGGTTCTGTTGTCTATTGTTGCCCTCCATGTGTCTATGTACTCTCATCATTTAGCTCCCTCTTATAACTGAGAACATACTGCATTTAGTTTTCTGTTTCTGCATTAGTTTGCTAAGGATAATGGCTATCCATGTTCATGCAAAGGACATAAACTCATCTTTTTTTCTATCAGGTTTGCTTTATCCAGTCTAATATTGGTGGACATTTGGATTTATTACATTCACTATTGTGAATAACACTGCAGTGAACATATGTGTGACTGTGTCTTTGTGGTAGAATGATATATTCCTTTGGGTATACAAAGTTAAAAGATTGCTGAGTTGAATAGTATTTCTGTTTTTAGGTCTTTGAGAAATTGCCACACTGTCTTCCATAATTGTTGAACCAATTTACACTCTCCCCAACAGTGTATGAGGATTCCTTTTTCTCTACAACATTGCCAGCATCTGTTTTTTTTTGTTTTTTTTTTTTGACTTTTTAATAGTAGCCATTCTAACTGGTGTGAGATGGTATTTCATTGTGGTTTTGATTTGCATTTCTCCCATGATCTGTGATGTTGAGCTTTTTTTCATATACTTGTTGGAAATGTATGTCTTCTTTTGAAAAGTGTCTGTTTATGTCCTTTGCCCATGTTTTAATGGGATCTTTTTTGTTTTTTTTTGTTTTAAATTTATGTTCCTTATAGATGCTGGATACTACACCTTTGACAGATGCATATTTGAAAAAAGTTTTCCCATTCTGTAGGTTGTCTATTTACTCTGTTGATAGTTTATTTTGCTGTGCAAAACTCTTAGTTTAATTAGATCTTGTTTGACAATTTTTGCTTTTGCTGCAGTTGCTTTTGGCATCTGCATCATAATATCTTTGTCCATTCCTATGTCCACAATCGTATTACCTAGGTTGTCTTTCAGAGTTTTTACAGTTTTGGATTTTACATTTGAATCTTCAATCTATCTTGTGTTGATTTTTGTATATGGTGTAAGGAAGGAGTCTAGTTTCAATCCTGTGAATATGGCTAGCCAATTATCTCATCCCCATTTATTGAATAGAATGTCCTTGTCTCATTGCTTATTTTTGTCAGCATTGTTGAAGATTAGATGGTTTTAGGTGTGCAGACTGATTTCTGGGCTGTATATTCTGTTCCAATGGTCTATGTGTCTGTTTTGTATCATTACCATGCTGTTTCAGTTACTGTAGCCCTGTAGTATTCTTAGAAATTGGGTAACATGACACCTCCAGCTTTGTTCTTTTTGCCTAGTATTGCCTTAGCTATTCAGGCTTTTTTGGTTCCATATGAATTTTAAAATAGTTTATTCTAGTTCTGTGAAGAGTGTCGTTGGTAGTTTGATAGAAATAACATTGAATCTATAAATTGCTTTGGACAGTATGGCTATTTCAACAATATTGATTCTTCCTATCCATGAACATGGAATGTTTTTCCATTTACTTGTGTCATCTTTGATTTCTTTGAGCAGTGTCTTGTCAATCTTATTGTAAAGAGTATTTCCCTCCCTGATTAGCTGTATTCCTAGGTATTTTATTTCTTTTGTGGTAATTGTGAATAGGGCTGCATTTCTGTTTTGGCTCTTGCCTTTTATCTTGTTGGTGTATAGAAATGCTAATGATTTTTGCACATTGACTTTTTTTATCCTGAGTATTTGCTGAAGGGGTTATCGACTTAAGGATTCTTTGGGCTGAGCCTATGGATTTTTCTAGATATAGAATTATGTCTTCTGCAAATAGGAATAATTTGACTTCCTCTTTTTCTATTTGGATGCCCTTTCTTTCTTTCTCTTGCCTAACTGCTCTATCCAGGACTTCCAATACTACATTGAATAGGAGTCGTGAGAGAAGGCATCCTTGTCTTGTGCTGGTTGTCAAGGGGAATGCTTCTAACTTTTGCCCATTCAGTATGATGCTGGCTGTGTGATTGTCATAGATAGCTCTTATTATATTGATGTATAGTCCTTCAATACCTAGTTTATTGGGAGTCCTTATCATGAAAGGGTGTTGAATTTTGGACAAAGCCTCTTCTGCATCTATTGAGATAATCATGTGATTTTTATCTGTATTACTGTTTATATAATGAATCACATTTATTGATTTGAATATGTTGAACCAACCTTGCTTCCCAGGGATAAAGCTACCTGATCATGGTGAATAAGCTTTTTGTTGTGCTCCTGGATTCTGTTTGCTAATATTTTATTGAGGATTTTTGCATCAATGATCATGAAATATATTGGCCTGGAGTTTTCTTTTTTTGTTGTGTCTCTGACAAGTTTTGGTATCAGGACAACATTGGCCTCATACGATGAGTTAAGGAGGAGTTCCTCCTCCTCAATTTTTTTGGAATAGTTTCAGTAGAAATGGTACTAGCTCTTTTTTGTACATCTGGTAGAATTTGTCTATGAATCCACCTGGTTCTGGGCTTTTAAAAAAATGTTATGTATTACTGATTCAATTCTACAACCCATTATTGGTCTGTTCAGGAATTCAGTTTCTTCCTGGTGCACTCTTGGGAGGGTATATGTTTCCAGGAATTTATCAATTTCCTCTAGATTTTCTAGTTTGTGTGCATAGAGGTGTGCATAACATATTCTGATGGTTACTCATGTTTCTGTATGGTCAATGTCTGTTCCCACATTGCTATAAAGAAATACCTGAGATGGGTAATTTATAATTAAAGAGGTTTAATTGGCTCAAAGTTCCATAGGTTATACAGGAAGCATGATGCTGGCATCTGCTTGACTTCTGGGGAGGCCTCAGGAAACTTAATAATCATGGTGGATGGCAAAGAGGGAGTAAGGCATCACACATGGTGGAGGTAAGAACAAGAGGGACAGGAGCTGAGAATGGTGCCACACACACTTTTAAATTGCCAGATGTCATGAGAACTCACTAACCATTCCAAGGACAGTACCAAGGAGATGGTGCTAAACCATTCACAAGAAATATGCCCTTATGATGCAGTCACCTCCTACCAGGCCCTATCTCCCCTATTAGGGATTATAATTTGACATGAGATTTGGTAGGGACATAGATCCAAACCATCTCAGTGGCCATGCTCGAGTCTAATGCTAACTTTTCAACTTGTGTCCTAGATTTCATTCTCTTTTATTTTTCAAGGACTTGCTCTGGTAATTATTCATTGTCTTAATTCATTATCAATGATTGCTTCTATATTCTATCATAGTTTTCATTATCAACCCATGGAGTAACCTAATTAAACAACAAACAAACAAAAACACACAAAATGACCTGAACTGCTTAACTGCTTCTAGGTTATACTCCATTTTTCCACCTTTCTTTGCAGCAAAACGTAAGAAGTTCCCTCAGATCCCCATGGTTCTATTTATTCTTGAAACCACATCAATCAGGATTTTATCACCACTCTTTTGAAACCACCCACAGTCACACATGATCTCTCTGTGGCAAAGAAAGCTCACAATCAATTATTTTACTCAACCTTTCAATAACATTTAACACAGTCAGTAACTCTTTCTTTGAAGCTTTTTGTTCAATTGGCTTCTAAGACTGCACTTTCACCTAGTTCCCTCCAGGCTCGTTGGTTACTGCTTTTTAACTCTCTCAAGTTGAGGTCTCACTGTTTCCTAAACTCTTGGAATGTTATAAGCCTCAGTCCTTGTATCTCTTTTGCTCTATCTACCCTCACTCCCTAGGTAATATTTTTATCCATGATTTGAATGCCATATATATGCTAATAGATCTCAAACTTATATATTAAGCCCCCTACCCTATTCTAAAATTCATCTGGCCTTCTCAGCATTTTAGGAATCCTATGCACCTATCATGTCTCTTAGTTTTGAAATCAGATATCACAAACGTAGTATTCCCACCTCAAAACTGACTCCAATCCTACACCATCACCAGGATTTCACATATAAGAAAATTATCATACTCTTTACATACTACTTTCCTGATTATACTAAGATATTATTTGCCTTAATCATACTGTTTCTCTCTTAGCTGTATAGTGGAGTTCTCTGGAGTTTATATGGAAAACATAACAGCATCACTTTTTACAGTTAATGTAATTTGTGCTTGTGTATTATGTGTATTTTTAAAATATCTCAGTTTTGATTGAAAAACAGAAGTCTGGCATTTCCTCAAAGGTTAAACACAGAATTACTATATGATTAGCAATCCTACTCCTAGTTTTCTATCCAATGTGAATGAAAACACCTGTAAAAACAAACACATGTACACAAATGTTTATAGCAGCATTATTTGTGATCGATAAAAAGTGAAAACAACGAAAATGTCTATCAAATGAGGAATGGATAAATAAAATGTAGTATATGCACACAGTGAAACATAATCGGGAAACATTTTAAGTGATAGAAGCTAGTCACAAAAGACCACCTGTCATATAACTCAGTTTACATAAAATACCCAGATATCCAGTACAGGCAAATCTGTAGAGATGAAAAGCAGATTAGTGGTGGTTTTCCTGAGGTTCACAGAAAGAGGTGAGAAATGACTGCAAACGAATACACGTTTATTTTGTAGGTGATGAAAATATTCTAAAATTAAATGTAATGCTTGTACAACTCTGAATATTAACAAACCATTAGCTGTATACTTTTAAAAAAAAACTTTTAATTTCAGGGGTGCAAGTGCAGGTTTGTTACATAGGTAAACTTGTGTCATGGGGGTTTATTGTAAAGAAAAACTAACGAATTGGAACTACAATTAATACCTGAGTGAGGAAATAATCTGTATACTTTAAGCTGGTGAATTTTATGGTATGTGAATCATATCCCAATTTTTTAAAAAATTATTATTATTATTTTAAAAACTGTACTTTAAGTTCTGGGGTACATGTGCAGATCATGCAGGATTGTTGCATAGGTACATACTATGGCACGGTGGTTTGCTGCCTTCATCCCCCCATCACCTATATCTGGTATTTATCCCCATGTTATCCCTCCCCACCCTCCCCATCCTGCTGTCTCTCCCCTAGTCCCCCACAACTGAGTGCAGTGTGTGATGCCTCCCCTCCCCTTGTTCACGTGTTCGAATTGTTCAACACCCTCCTATGAATGAGAACATGTGGTGTTTGGTTTTCCGTTCTTGTGTCAGTTTGCCAAGAATGATGGTTTCCAGATTCATCCATGTCCCTATGAAGGACACAAACTCATCATTTTTTATGGCCGCATAGTATTCCATGGTGTATATGTGTCATATTTTCTTTATCCAGTCTATCATTGATGGACATTTGGGTTGGTTCCAAGTCTTTGCTATCGTAAACAGTGCTGCAATGAACGTACGTGTGCATGTGTCTTTACAATAGAACAATTTATAATTCTTTGGGTATATACCCATTAATGGGATTGCTGAGTCAAATGGAATTTCTATTTCTAGGTCCTTGAGGAATCGCTACACTGTCTTCCACAATGGTTGAACTAATTTTCACTCCCAACAGTGTAAAAGTGTTCCTTTTTCTCTACATCCTCTCCAGCATCTGTTATCTTCTGATTTTTTAATGATCACCATTCTAACTGGTGTGAGATGATATCTCAATGTGGTTTTGATTTGCATTTCTCTAATGACCAGTGATGATGAGTATCTTTTCATAAGTTTGTTGGCCTCACAGATGTCTTCTTTTGTAAAGTGTCTTTTCATATCCTTCACCCACTTTTGAAGAGGTTTATTTTTTTTCTTCTTGTAAATCTGTTTTAGTTCTTTGTAGAGTCTGGATATCAGCCCTTTGTCAGATGGGTAGGTCACAAAAATGTTTTCCCATTCTGTTGCCAGTTCACTCTAATGATTGTTTCCTTTGCTGTACAGAAGCTCTGGAGTTTAATTAGAAGCTCTGGAGTTTAGTTTGTCTATTTTGGCTTTTGTTGCCATTGCTTTTGGTGTTTTAGTCATGAAGTCCTTGCCTATGCCTATGTCCTGAATGGTTTCGCCTAGGTTTTCTTCTAGGGTTTTTTTTTTTTTTTTTTTTAAGACAGGGTCTTGCTCTGTCGTCCAGGCTGGAGTATAGTGGTGCAATCTCAGCTCATTGTAACCTCCCTGTTCAAGCAATTCTCCTGCCTCAGCCTCTTTAGTAGCTGGGATTACAGGTGCATGCCACCATGCCTGGCTAATATTTTTACATTTTTAGTAGCGATGGGGTTTCATCATGTTGGCCAGGCTGGTCTCAAACTACTGACCTCAGGTGATCTGCCCACCTCAGTCTCCCAAAGTGCTGAGATTACAGGCAAGAGCCACCACAGCAGGCCTTCAGTTTTGATTTCTAAAGTGGTAGATAGATAGAGCTCATATAAATAAAATTTCTTTGAGGTTCTCAATAATTTTTAAAAGTTTAATCTTTAAAAGTTTAAGAATCTCTTTCCTAATATAAACTAGAATCTCCTAGTTGGTCTTGATGTTTTTATTCTAATTCCCTGATGGTTTACCTTTAATAATGATTAAACAAAGCTATCATTTAAAAATGTAAGTTCAATTATATCATTCTATTTAAAAGACTTTCAAAATTTATTAGTCAGGATAAATCTTATAGCCCTCATCATGACCTTATTATCTTTATATAAAAAGTCATGTTCGCCATACTGGTACTCTTACCATGTCACAAACATACCAAGCATGATTTCATATTGAGACCTTCGAATTTCTGTTTTCTATGCCTAGGTCATCCCAAGGTATTTACCTGAATCATTCATTACTTTACTTAGTCAACAGCTCAAATATCACTTTCTATTTTAGTCCTTTTCTGACGTATTTCCTCCTATAGAACCCTTCATTTCTCTGTATCCACTTTCTCTTTTCTGAACTACTCTGCTTGTGGACAGAGCAGATCATAATTACCAAATAAAACTCGTACCTACTCAGCATCCCTTTACCAGTGATTGATAAAAGTTGATATTAAAAGTATTCCAGCTCCTTTGATCCCAATGTGGTATTGCTCTTGAGACATAATGTTCTTCACCAGCACCTAGAGTTCTCTAGTGGTATTAAGCTCTAGTTTTTCCATAGAAGCAAACTACCCAATAGCATACATTGTATTGGTGGGTTTCCTTTTGCAGTCTCATTTCCCTACTTGCTTAAGAGTATTTCTCGGTATTGCCTACTCACATTAAAATATTTGTTTCTTACAGTTACCAGATTTGATAACGTGTTTATTATATTTATTTATGTTTACTATTACATATTTTCTCCTTCACACTAAAATATAAATGCTAAGAAGATAAAGATCTTGTTTTTCTTATTGTGCTTATAGTGCCTGGTACGATGCCTTGTTTAAAGTTGGCACCTAGTAAATGTTTATTGAATGTAAGAATAAGTGATTATTACATTTATTCCTTACAATGATCCTGTAATGTAGGTGCTATTGTCTCATTTCTCTGTCACAGATGACGAAAATAAGATTTCAAAAGAATAACTAAATTGTCCAGTGTTGCACAGTATGTGGAGAAGTGTCTCTACCCTACTCATGTGATATCAGAGTCCATATTTAAAACAAAGTTCATAAAAGTGAAAATTCAGCTTCAAGATCTAAGACAAATTATTAGAACACAATAGCAGCAAGTGACCTTATAGAGAACATCTTAATATTCTTAAATATTAATATTCTTATATTAAATAAATCATTAATATAAATATTAATAATTTATATTAGATTATAAAATATATAAATATATAAATTATATATAAATATAAATATATTTAATTTAAATATTAAAATATTAAAATTATTTAAATTACTATTTAATATTTAATTAAAATATAAATATATTTTATATTTTTTATTATGTAAAATATACAAATTATAAAATATATAAGATATTTATATTAAATAAATTATTAATATAAATATTTATATTAATAAATTAATATTTAAGAATATTAAATATTCTTATTCCTCCTGATTAAGCTCAGGATTAAATAAGGTAAATCTTTAAAACTTAAAGGAACATAAAACTGAAATTAAAACAAATTAGTATAGATTCTTATGAAGATCTGAGCTCCTCCCTTCTAAGTTTTGTTTTTTGTATCTGGCTTACAGGTCTTCTATACTCCTCAATGATTGCTATGGTCACTTTTATCATCAGAAAACTTTATGCAACTTATGATTCTCTGCTTTACCCAGTTAAGGGTCAAATCCACTTCTGTTTTAAGCTACCTCCTTGCTCTGAGCATTAGGTTTTAAACTTCAGAGTAAATCCACTATCTCCTAGATCTCCATCATTCTTTATCTAATATATAGGAAAGCAACATTTAAACTTACCTAGGAGAATAGCTAGCACTGTCCTCAACAGGTGGCCATTTAATGGAATTACCCAAATGTAGCAGTTTGTGATCTCTGTTTTCTATTCAGTAACTGCATACCTATAGTATTCTACCACATCAGAACCGAAAGAACAAAAAAGAAAAATTATGAATGTCTAATTTTTTTATTATTGTTTCCTTATTTTCTTCAAATCTTAATAGACAATTTATAAACTCATTTGGCAGATGGAACAAAATTGAAGCATCAGCAGCTCTAAATTATTTTATTTATTTTAATTATGTCTATTAGTGAGGAAAAACACAAATGACTTTAACTTCTTTACTATTCAACTTAAAGAATTTGTGAGTCCTTTAACAAATTATTTTAGAATAGGCCATAGATATGGATTTTCTGTCATAGAGTTTTAATTGATAAATAGGGTGAAGACTCATCACAAAAGTTTAAAACAAAGTGGGGATCTGGTATTCGAGAATATAACAGTGGACCAAGTGAAAGAGAAAGAGAGAGTGAATTGAATGAAGAGACAGCAGACAAAGCCAGTTATATGACTCAAAAACTTTTGCCTGAGAATCACTATTTTAATATTTATAAATTCTATAGCTTTGCCAAAATTATTAAAGTCTTACTGAAAGAATGATTCTATAGAAAATTAAAAGCAAGGACATTTGTTATAAAACTTGATTTGATTCAGGTCTACTACAGTCTGATGACTTGAAAAAGTATCTTCATTGTCAGTGATACAATGAATTCGTTCAAGAATGAGAGATTCACAAACACCATTTACTGCATTGATTTCTGGTTCCTAAAGATACAGTCCTCAACTTCATTTATCATTTTATCTCCAGCATCTAGTGAAGTCAGATGATTAAGTTATTATGCACATTTACACAATATATATATATGCACACATATATGTCACTTTTATTTATGTTATTTATCCTGACATAATCTTTCAATTTAATGATGTTAAAAATTGGCGACTTACTTGGCTGTTAACTTTTTTTGTTCAAATTCATACTGCCATGGTATTATGAATACATGGCAGGAAAAAAAGGGAAGAGGAGACCTGATGGCATCCTTTTACATATGGCTTCCAAAGAGGACTAGAAATGGCCATGCGGGGTTGCAAGAAATGCTTCCAAGACTTCACTCCCCTTTTGTGAAAAGCAATAATTTGATTGAAGAAGTCGTGTGTGACACAAGGAGGTATTCGTTATCTCTCTTCTCCTCACAAAGAGCTTCCCATCTTGAAGGGATTTGGCTCATGTCAGGAATGAAGAATTTCATGGAGAATAAACTGATGGAATAAACATGTTATCATGGGTTCAGTTCTTTTTCTTTCTTTTTTTTTTTTTTTACTCCTTTGGAGGAAAAACTGGGTAGCTTCTCACTATTTTTAATAGCTGTCCTCCTCATTGCTGGGATCATTGTGCTGCATATCCTGGTCAACATTCCCAGTTCTGAACTCAGCAGAAACTTAGTTTGAGGTATATTCAAGACTAATAAAGGAAAAGAAAATAGAAAAGCAGAGTATATGCATCTCAGAGCCTCACCTGGTAATAAATGTACATTTGTATATAACTTTACACATGACAAGTAATCCAGGAAAACCAAAATTAGTCTAGAGAAAATGTCCTTTTATTTTTTCCTGCCTTCCTTGCTTCCTATAATATTATATTATTATGTATTAAAATAAAGAAAATATTGGGAAACGTAGAGATGAGCTTTTTATTTATAAGTTCGTGAATTTGTCATCTAGGACCTATATATAAATTCAATTAGAAACTTTTGGATTTAAATATCATTGGTAGGAATGTTGTTTCTATAGATATAGAGTTCCAAATTCTCATAACCAAAAATAGCAAGAATAAAGTCTTCATCATAAATCCAGTCTACTAAGGTATTCCTAGACACTCAGCTTCCTGTCTTTGGATTAGCAACAGCAAAGACAGGAACAGGGAAGGGAAGCCTCCTTTCCTTTTTGTCTTTTCTAAAGGAATTATTGTACTGAAATGTCCAGAGCTTAGAGAGTACTATCACATTGTTTTTGGCTTGAGGGTTTTGGCTTGAAATCCTTTGATTAGATGAGACAAGTAAGATTTTATTGAGCCACTAGGGAGTTAGAGGGTTCTCTGAGCCAGACAGGAATATCAAATGGTAAGAGGTTATGCATTACAATTTAACTACACAAATGAACACAATTTGGCGGGCTTAGAAATAAAAAGAAAGGTGGCATAGGTGATCACAATTATAAAAATAATTTATAATATCAAGAGTTTTCTTTTTCTTAACACCATAAATGGCCCTTGTTATTTAACGTTATATTTTTATATGTTTGGAAAAACAAATGAAAACTTTTTGTTCTTTTGTAACTAGCTGGGACTAATGAATACTTTTAACTCTTGACAAAATTATCATTATGTTGATACCATTTTGAAGCAGAGTAAAATAATGTACACAGGTGATATATAATAATAATTGTGCGATCCTGTTATTGGTAAGTACAGAACTATGTTGGGCAAGGTTAAGTCATTAGATGTGAAATGTTCTTTGAATTTTTTTTCTTAAATAAGTGCAATGAAAGAAGAAAGGTGTAGATGTTTCTGATTTTTATTTTATAAATGTGGTTGAATATAGAACAGGTGCCAACGTCCATAGATTTATTTACATCTCTTCCATATCTCCCAGCCTCTCCTTTACCCTCCGGAGCTCTATCTTTCCACATCCCCACATTTCCCCAGTGCAATCATTAAGCTTCTTATCATAAAAATGCACTCAGTTTAACTTTGCAACGAATATTTAGTAGCTACAAAATCATGCTTTAACTAAATGGGTATATTTAATTTCTAGGAGTCACTTCTTAGTGGCCCTGATGTGATCACTCCCTTGCAAATTGACCAGAAGAAATGATTGACCAGATTTTTCTTGATGTTTTCAGATGACGATAGCTATCTTTTCTTTCTGATTTTTACTTTTTGATTTATTGGATTTTTTTGATCACTTGGCTTTTTACAAAACTCTTTCTCTTCAGAAAAGACCTGGTATTGTCTAAAATGACTTCACAGAGATGAAAGGCCCAAACAATTAGTAGAAAAGCTTCTGTGTCTGGAAATTAATGAAAGCCTTGTTTCTAATTTGAAGACTACATTGTATCTAAATATCCAACATAAAGGTCTTATACGTACCTTGATTTTAAATTGAGACTAGGTAACGAAGATTAATTTAATAGCAAGAAACAACAGTAATTACAACTCCCCATTCATTTAATGTGATACCTAAATGCTAAATCTGATACCACTTAAACAGTCCTAGGACTTTTCCTTTTTCTAAAATCCTAGGGTGTTATCTAAATACTTCAGAGTGCTTGGTGGTAATTACTGAGGTTGTTTGCTGGGGAGATAATTGCAGGCCTTGTTAACTGATCCACTCACAACAAGAAAACCGTAGACCAAAATCATGCTAAATCTTGCTAGAATCACTCACCTGCTCAAATTAGAGTATGGCCAAAGGTAGGGACTTGAAGGCAAAAGGCAGAAAATTTGACATGGTGCCACCACCCTGGCAACATATTTTACTGAAGACAAGACCCAAAAATGTCTTTCAGTGTCTGTGACAGATGAATTCACCTAAAACTGCTGTCCAGTTGACTTTGGAATAATTGTCAGAAGCCAGATAATTTTTGTAGGATGGGATCACCAAAAGAAAAAAATGCAGAAATAAAACATACTGATCAACTCTGTCCAGGAGCTATAAGAATAAATACCATTGGTATTTACCTGTTATGGGTGGGAAAAGGAGCTGCATGATATGTTGGACATATTTTCTGTGAAACTGTATTTACTTTGAGATCATATGCTAAGGCAGAACTAGAGATTTGACTTACAGAAGTGCATTTCTGTTGCCCCTTTTATTCTTTATAACTTACAGCATCTCTTCTCTAATGTCTGATTTTGTGCTTTATTTTTGGAATATCATGGGAAACTTGACTGATCAAGGAAAGGCTACAACACAAAAAATGTAAGAGAGGGAAAAGATTAAAAGTGGTGGGTGTGTGAGCTTTTAAGCAGTATTCTGTTCGCTTTATTCCACCTTCTTTACTGTTGTTTTTCAGGGTGTGTCCGTTGGGGAATAATTTTCCCCACTCACAGTTACGTGTGGAAAAAAGATTCTTTGTTTGTTGTTCTGCTCTGTTTGAACTACAGTATTGTATAAAGCAGGTCCCTGCCAACGCTCTATGAGAAGGTTTGGTGTATATTGGAAACAAGTTAAAGTGGGTGGTTGCAGGGACGGGGAGGAAGCTGATAGGTAAGCTTGTGTGTTTCAGACTCAACAACAGGTTTTGCGAGTTCCGACATTGGTAATAAGTTTGCTCTCTGAAAGAAATCTGGGCCTCTGTGTGGATAAAATAAAAGTTTTAAATTGAAACTTATAAAAGAATGAAAGAATCAAAACACACTTACTCTCTCTCTTTCTCTCTGAGGGGTAGGTGGAAGACTTTGGTGTCTGACAGGTGCAGCTTATGAGTAACCTGGAGAGCAGCCAGACGTTCTTTTAAGAACAGACCTAGAAGACCACACCTGTTGATTGAAAACACTGTCTTCCCACACAAAAATACCAAACCATATAAAATGCCATCCCTATTCTCCCATTTCCTGCATTGGCTGATTGTCATTAAATGAATGTTAACACTAACTATAGTATGCAGTTCCAAATCCTGGAAATCTCCGTTGAATAGATTTCATTTGGATAAAATCACAGCCTTGCCTGAAATGGGAAGGTTCATTTTTAAATAGTCTTCCTAGTGTTGTTGAAGAATGACTTTGAATGCCCTTTAATATCCTTGGCAGGGCATTAAGTTAATCTATTTGCTTCCTGGACATAAATTAGTTTGTATAACTCTCCACAGCTAAAAGCATTATGAAAGTTTGCTAAATGTGAAAGTCATGTCATGCGCCTAAAAGATGAATGAAACAAGTCTTCAGGGTAATCTCTTTGGAAGAAATACTCACCATTCAATGAGCAATGCAAAGAGAGAACCTGTACGGGGTAGTTGTCTAGATAAAGAAGAAGAAACTATCTAACAGAAGGGAGCAGGAAGAGAACAGGGAAAAATCTGTGCCAAGAAGTTTCAGAACAGTCTGCTGACAAGAATACTTACTAGTAAATATTTAAACTGTTGACCTATACGTAAACCTCTCATCTCCTATTTCTGTTCAGTTCATGTCCATTCTTGTTTTTCTTTCTTTGAATTGCTGTAATTATAAAACTCCTTTGTATAGAGGTTTAGATGGAAAAGAACCCAATGTAGGAGAATTTTGGCTTTCTCACTACATAAATAGAACGCCTCACTCTAAAGAATTAATGGTGCTGGAACAATGAATTTTTGGCCAAATATTTTATACACATTTTGTGAACATAGAAATATATGTATATGAAAAACATTTGTAAAGCAATATCAATTACTTCCTCCATCTTTATTTCCTCTGTATCCCATATCTAACTCCCAACTTTACATACTTGAGGAATAAGATTTCAGAGTAAATGAATTTGTTTTGTTTCCAATAGAAGGATGATATTAACTTTGTTTTCTGCCTCCCAAGTAAGAAAAACAGAATAAGCTATTATTATGTACAAAGCACTGCTAAGGAAGCAGCTAGAGGCAATAAAACTGAGATTATATATCTTCTGTAATTAAATCTTTCTTCTTTCCCCCCCCTTGACCCATACCAGATAATTCCTTAGGTCCCATGAGCATATTTTACAAATCATCCTCTACAGTAGCCTTAAGATAAGAAGAGGCAATAAATCAGTAAATAGCATTTACTCCAGAATGCACGTGGGTTTCATTGTTTTCTTTGTCTTTAAACATCTTACCCCCAGCCAGCGTGTGCATATCTTTCCACTCCACCTCAGAACACACCCTACATAAATGGCTTTTGGGTTGGTTGGTTGGTTGTAAATGTCTAGATGCTTTGGGCCCCATGTGGAAGATATGTGTTGGTTAGTGATGGAGATGAATGCTAGGCGTGAGTTTGTTTCTGTCTTATGAGCTAGTGTGGCTCTATTTACACTCACATATTCCTGGATTTATGAATATATGGTAACATTGTTTTCTAAACAGACACGTAATGCACTCTCATAAAAAAGGAAGAGCTCAAGAATTAGCAGAAACAAGAAATGTCCCTTTTTCTGTTCTTTATTCTGATGAATTAGACAGGGCTGACTTGGAGCGCCTTCAAATAAACATTTTAGTGCTAATGATCAAAGCTATCATAGATTTTTCAATCAGTTCAAGAAAGAGGGAACAGAATGATTTAAACTTTCCTGACATAGAAACATAGGCATTTCTATCTGTGTAGGCCAGGCTGTTAAACATCAGTATCCTCTCAGCATTTTCTTTGCGATTTAGTGGAGATTAGGTGACCTAACTCCACCTGCTGGATGACTAAGAATTACCTTGCTTTGGATTAGGAAGGTGCGCTGGCATCATGGGGTGGACAGCAACATAAAAGCTGAAAATTCTAAGAAATTTCTCATTTTTCTAAAGACAAAAGGAGTAACAACACCTCATTTCAGAGGACGTATACAGTTTGAAGGGCATTTTAACATTATCACAACCTCTTTTTGGTGACCAAGGGTACTTATAGTTCTAGATAATATAGCAATGACAGAGACAGAATTGTATGAGAGTTTGTTTATATTAATTAATGCAGACAATACAGGAGCAATATTGGGAACAATTCCAACTTAGGTAAAAGAAAACATTTTAAGGAAGAGTAATAAAAATCATGAGAAAAAAAGTTACCTGTTTCTCATTTCAACATATTATAATTCTTTTCCTGTGACAACATTGTGACTCCTCTGTGCTCACTATGGCAACTTAAATCACAGAAAATTACACCGATACAAACACTCATACACACCCATGAACATACACAGAAAAAGAGTGACCCAATCTTCAGTTCAGATTTTGAGGCCTCTGTCTATGAATACTCAGCCTCTTGGTATGTCCAGGGTTCACAAGTGAATATTCAAAACTAAACAGATTGAACTAGGTATAATTTCACATTTTGCCATCAAGAGTATTGTTTTTGTCCTTCACCGTGTCCAAAACCACAAAGATCTTATATGCTAGGTAAGAAAACAGTGAATAACTACAGACCAAAGATAAAAAAGTATACTTGTTTAAATGGGACAGTTCTATTTGATAGAAAAGGAATTAAAGGGAAAAAGACTTAAATAAAAGTAGATTTGGCCTTAGGTCCCCAGAACATATGAATGGAGTTTGATGGGCATCTTTAATTCAAATCAATTAGGGTTATGTCCTCCTATGCTCCTACTATTTCTTACTCCTCTTATATGTCTCTTTAATAATAATTTATCCTTTTTTTGCCTGGCTTCTGACCTTTTCAATTCCCTCTTCTGATAGTGTGTTACTTAATTTCGAATATTTATTTTTGTTAGTGTTTTAATTTCTTTTTTTAAATATATATATTTTATTGCACTTTAGGTTCTGGGGTACATGTGCTGAACATGCAAGATTGTTGCATAGGTACGTACATGGCAATGTGATTTGCTGCCTCCATCCCCCTATCACCTATATCTGCCATTACCCCTCATGTTATCCCTCCACAACCTCCCTACCCACCACTGTCCCTCTCCTATTCCCTCCCAACAGACCTCAGTGTGTGATGTTCCCCTTCCTGTGTCCATGTGTTCTCATTGTTCAACACCCACCTATGAGTGAGAACATGCGGTGTTTGATTTTCTGTTCTTGTGTCAGTTTGCTGAGAATGATGGTTTCCAGATCCATCCATGTTCCTACAAAGGACACAAACTCATCGTTTTTTA
>CAUYQU010012088.1:0-27035 GCA_963574635.1 Cheracebus regulus
AACATAAGAAACAAAGAGGGGCATTACATGGTGGTGAAAGGATCAATGCAACAAGAAGAACTAACGATCCTAAATATATACACACCCATTACAGGAGCACCCAGATACATAGGGCAAGTTCTTAATGACTTACAAAGAGACAGACTCCCACACAATAATAGTGGGAGGTGACATTTAATTTCACACTTCTTAAGTGTCCTCTGCATTGTGACTTCTCTCCACAAAGTATAGTATAGAAAGAAGGGAAAAGAGTAAGTTGGAAGTGAAGAAACCTGACAAACCATTACCTCAGCCACATGATCCAAGTTAACAATGATATCATGATTGTATATACTCTTGACATAATGTTCTCAAAATGATACTTTACTCATCTAATTTCTTTCTAAAAAGGCATAACTTCAGTCTAATTATAAGTAAAACGTCAGACTTTCTAATCCAAATTGAGACAATTTTAATTGAAGAATTTTCTATAAAACGTTTGAATTCTGGAAACAAGGAATGTCTGGGAAACTTACAGCCAAGAGGAACTTAAACAGACATGATAATTAAATGCAATATGGTATCTTGGATGAGATCTTGGGACAAAAAAAAGGGACATCAAGTGAAAGATAAGAAAATATGATTAAAATATAAATTTTAGTGAATAATGTTTCAATAGTGGTTAATTAATTATCATGAATATTGTGTATTATATGAAAGATAATAATTATAAAGGAAACAGTGTAGAGTTTATGGAGACTACTAGCACACTGTAATACTTCTGTAAATTTAAAACAGAAGGTTTATAAAAATAAACTATTAAAAATATCATATATCTGTCCACTGAAAAGGCCTAAAGCAATGATACCCTGGGAGCAATTAGCACACCTAGTACCCAGGTCTTGGTTTCAGAATACCATTAGCCACTAAATAGAGTTAAGATTTCTTGAAGAAATACCTGAATATAATCCTATGGCATGCAAAATGCATGAAAGGTTCATATCTGTCTATATTTATATCGATATCTATATCTGTATCTCTATCTGCATCTGTATCTCTGTCTGTGTCTGTATCTGTCTGTATCTGTATCTGTCTCTATTTTTATCTGTATCTACCCAGACTTACCTTGGTCTAGATATTGTTTTGAAAGAAGCACTCAATGACAAATAAAATCATGTAAATGCACTGATGCACACACAATTAAATTGAGCTTGAAAAAGCTCCTATTGGTTAGGTTTGTTGCAATTTCAGCATTAAAATGAGTAATTGCAAAGACCATAATTTAAAGTAACCATTAAATTAATATAAGGATGTGAATGAATAATATGTAAGGAAATATGGGAGCGAGAGAGAGAAGGGAGGGAGTGTAGGAAACAGGAAAGGATGAAAGAGCATTCTGTGCACATTTTGGTCACTTTAATTCCTAAACTATTTAATACACTTAAGAAACTGATTTAAATTCAAAAGTGACCTATTCAAATCTCAACAGCATAAATGCAACCTTTTTTATATGTCCACATGTGCGCGCACACACACACACACACACACATTTAGATTTTAGAAACAACATGAAAGCATAATCTAATAAATTCTGCAGGCAAGTAGGCATATAGTAGAAATGCTTATTCAGTATTAGGCATTTGGTATCTGTGTCTGTGATTAGTCATTAGAGCAACTGTTAGAGCATCTATTTCATTGTCATTAGAGCATCTGTTTCATTGTATTTAGTGAGGGTGAAATGGGCTAATACATGTAAAGAAAGCACTTAGAAACTTGCCTAATGCTTAATATGCTCATATCTAATTATCATTATTTAATATTATGTACAAAATGAAAATAGTTTAAAATCTATACATCCACATAGATTATTTTTTTCCCACCTATCTCTAGTTCAATGGTTTTTAAACTATTTTTTCCATAAAATTTACTGTACACAATACAATCTATATTATATGTTATAGGCTATTTAAAGGACATGTATATGTAATTTTTCATCTAAGTAATTTTCACCTTAATTTTGAACTTCGCTTTCAAGAAAGACGTGATTTTCAGCCTACAGTATTATTTTTAAATTTTGAGTTCTGGGATACATGCACAGGATGTGCTGGTTTGTTTCATAGGTAAACATGTGCCGTGGTAGATTCCTGCACCTAGCAATCCATCACTTAGGTGTTAATCCCAGAATGCATTAACTTTTTTTCCTAATGCTCTCCCCCCCAGCCCCACCCACTGAGTGGCCCCTGTGTGTGTTGTTCCCCTCCCTGTGTCCCTATGTTCTCTTTGTTGAGCTACAACCTATAAGTAAGAACATGTGGTATATTGGTTTTCTGTTCCTGAGTTAGTTTGCTGAAGATAATGGCTACCAACTCCATCCATGTCCCTACAAAGGACATGATCTCATTCCTTTTTATCAGCCTAGTATATTTTAAAAGAACATTTCATTATTTTCATTTTGGTATATCATATTGCACAGGAATTATTGCTCATCTTTTAGGCTTGTTTCAGCATGATGATGTTTGAAAATGTAATTCTATTTTTTGAGGTATGTAACATCACTGGATAAACAGAATTATATATTCAGTGAAACATTTGCAGGCTCATTTTTATAAAAACATTTGTTCAATAAAGTTTTTCACTCTAGAGTAAAGCCAATGTGGAATGATTTAGATAAATTACATACCAATGAACATACTCAATTGAATATTGAATCTCTAAAATATAAACTATGAATGTTTGTGTTTTAATAAACCTTCTACTTGAGCAGAAAATGTTTTTATTCAATGAAAAAATGATACACAATATGATGAAACACAAAATAATATATGTAATTATAGACAAATCAGTATCAGTTTTGCTCTACACATTTTTATTTGTTTCATACAGTTTTTATCGTTGAAATCTGGAAATTCAACTCACAAATAACCTAATGAGTTTAGGTCATAAAGCATGCATGTGTATTTTTTGAATACCTTTAAATATAATGTCAATTATGAATATGTCTCTTGCAAAGGATAATCAAACATATTTTGATTATATCAGAATAGTGGACATGCAAAGATAAGATCTTAGAAATCCCAAAATCTAAGCTATTGAACAAAGCCTAAATCCCTCAGAGAATATTCATTATCAATGGAGAATATTTATAGACTAGACATGCATTAATATAGACAATCTACTCAGCTAAACTATTTCTTAGTAATTCCAATGTGCAACAGTTACGTATTTGCTAAATTTCCCACCCTCCCTCCTTTTCTTGGCTACACAGGCGGAAGGCAGGTCTAGTGCAGCAGCAGAAACTAGATGAAATGCAATAGTGGGAAAGAAATATGACACAGTGTGGTTAATGGACCACTATGGTGATCACTGTGAACAAAAAGTAGATGTCAGATATTTGACTTACTGCACTTAAACATTTTCATGCATTTGCTTTGAAATTCCCAAGAGTATAGACAAAGAGAAGACAAATTCTTTTCAAATATTTCTGCTAACTTCTCAATAAGTACTTTAATTATTTGAGATCCCTGGGATTCTAGGTCAGTGATTGTTCATATTACCAATAGAATCACTCTGAAGCAATTTAAATAAGAACCATGTTCGAATCACACCCCAGATTAATTCACCAAAATCACTTGACATTGATCTCAAGTATAGGTATTTTTTTAAAGCTCTCCAAGTGATGATATTCTGTAGACATCCTTGAGATCCAGTGTTGTGATTGATCATGTTGTTATTGTGTGATACTATATTGATTCCAACATGGAACTCACTTATTCAGTTTTTAAAACTTATATTTAGTGTATATTACTGAATTTAATATGTCTTACCAAACATTGTTTTCAGGAAGAGTCATTCACAGAAGTATACAATATTTATTAGCAAATTTGTTTTACTCCTTCCATGGTCTCTGGTCCCCTCTCTGTTTCTCTCTTTGAAGTTGCTTCCTCTCTCATTTTCAGGGTTTGATATCAGAAAGCCATCAGACCAATCAGTGAGATGCCGAGGAGAGAGAATTTGTCTCCAACCCAGACACTGACATAGTAGTTTGTTTTATTTTACATCAACCATACTCTAAATAGGACAAGAAAGTCAGGCAGTGTGATTTCTCTTGTTGAGTGGAATTCTAATGCCAGTAATTAAGAAAATATAACTTATCCCATATATTGTTCTATGAACACTAGAGAAAGAGTAAAGAATAAACTAATTTAGGAGCAATAAATAGTGAAATTAATTACAAATAATAATTAAAACAGCATGCTCTGGTTACTTCTGCAGGGAAAATGACTACCCCAAGACTTAGCAGCTAAAAATAATAATTTTATGATGTCATAATTTTGTGGATGAGAAATTTGGCTAAGTTTGGCTAGGTTATTATTCTGCTTCATTTGGTGTTCTTGGAGATGACTGCATGGTATTCAACTGGTGGATGGACTTCTCCGGAGAAGATTCCATTTACTTCCATCCACACTTATGGTTCCTTGGTCGGTATGGCTAGAAGGCTGGTCTAAGCTGGGACTGTTGTCATTCTCTCTACACATGCCTTCTCTGCATGTGAGTCTCAGGGGACTCAGACTTCTTCTATGGAGGCTTAAAGCTCCATGAGCAAGCATTCCATTGAACAAGGTAGAAGATTCATGACCTTCTTCTCTAGTTTCAATAATCCCTTCTGCTGTACTCCTGGTCAAAGTAATCACAAGCTTGTGAAAGTGTTAAGAATATGCCACCCAAAATATGCTGTGTTGACATATTGACTATTTTGAATTAAAGGCACTTTAAAAAAACAACAGATACAAAAAAAATTTACTCTAACCTTCATTGTGTTGCTTAAAAACAAAAGAAAAAAGTCTAATGTGAAAAATATACTCCTAAAAAAATAAAAGTTTTATCATCAAGGACAGAAAGTTTAAGCCGAAGGAAATATGCACAAATAAACATTTTTAAACTAACCCCTACCTTCCCACTAACTTCTCTACCCAATTAACTTCCCTGGCCCAAGTGCTTTGCCTTATCATCTTTCGCAACTTCACTGTTTTTATTTTTGCCCAATTTAGTATGTAAGTGCTTGACTCAAATTGCTTTTTTGGATTTTCATTTCCTATTAGGTCTCTTTCATAATTTAAAATATATTAAATAATTTTGTGCTGTCTTAATTATGCAAGTGCATGATCGTTTTGGTAGACTGGTTTATTTTCTTTTGGATATATACCCAGTAATGGAATTGCTAGGTCAAATGGTAACTCTGTTTTAACTTCTTTGGGAAATATCCAAACTGCTTTCCACAGTGGCTGAACTAATTTACATTACCACCAATAGTGCATCAGCATTCTCTTTTCTCTGCATTGACCTTGGATAGTATACTGGCTATATGCCTTCATGATGTTTATTTTGTATGGTATCTTGCAAGTGTTGTCTGGATTTTTTTTGTATCTGGATGTTTACCTCTCTACTAAGATTAAGGAAGTTTTCTTGAATTATTCCCTCAAATATGTTTTCCAGGTTGTTTACATTTGGCCTTTTTTAGGAATGCCAATAATTCGTAGGTTACGCCAGTTTACATAATCCCACATTTCTTAGACTTTGTTCATTTCTTAAATTTTTTTCTTTATTTATGTCTGACTGGACTAACTCAAAAGGGTAGTCTTCAATTTCTGAAATTTTTTCTTCTACTTATCAATAGACTTGGTCTAGTCTATTGATAAAGCTTTCAATTGTATTTTGAAATTTCTTACATGATTTTTTTTTAATTTCAGAAACTCTGATTAATTATGTTTAAGGTATTTATGTCTTTCTTCATTTCCTGGATTGCTTTAGAAGTTTCCTTGTGTTGATTTTCAAGCTTGTCTTGAATCTCCATCTTTCTTTAAAATCCTTGCTTTTAATTCTTTACGTAATTTCTGAGTATTTTTATTAAGACTCATTGTTAGAAAGCTAGTAGGATCATTTGGTGGTATCACAACATTTGGATTTTTTATGATGCCAGAATTCTTAATACTGATTCATTCTTATATGGAGAGCCACTGCCACTTCTAATCTTTTAACCATTTTCACATGGCAAGATATTTTTCTTTTTGTCTATATTTTTCCTTAATTTTCTTCTCCTCCCTAAGGGATGTGACTGTAGAGTAAGTTGCATAGGGTTTTCTGGTTTTAGTCCTATAGCCGTACGTACTTCTGCCAGCAGATTTTATAGCGGGCTGTGCCATTTGACCTACAAGCCACTAGATGTTCTTTATGGTTCAGAACCACAGGCACAGACAAAATGGTTATATCTGATCTTTGTTTACTCTGCAGAGCTCTCTGTTTCAAATGATGGGCTGGACAGTGGAGGGCCTAGTCTTCTGAGTTTTCTGTTTCATGGTGGTGGGAGTCACAGCTGGGCAGATCTGGAGTCCCTGGCTTGCCCATGAGGGATCTATGTTGAGTGCAGGCACCAACCCTGATGAGGGTGGCTGGGAGGTGCTTCTGGTGAAATGTACTGAGGTCTTTTTCCTTTGGGAATGCGGGGGCTGTGCCAGCTCCTCATCCTAGATAGGCAGTAATGTGCACTGTTACTCTATAACACCCCTATTTTGGGGGCTCATGACTTCTAGTTCAGACAAACACTGCAGTCTAACTCTAACTATGGCTGCAGTCTAACAGCCATAATGTGGCTGACAGTCTAAAAAAATGCCTGTTTTGTGACTCTCCATGGTAGTGGTTTTAGCGTACAACTTTCTCACTTAGTCTGTTATAGATAGCTTTATGGCTCATCTGTTCTCTGATGTGGTAACACTGCAATTCATGTAGACGTGGGGGCTCCACCTTCGGACCCATGCTGGTGGATGTTTGTTATGTTGATATAGGTGAGTTGGGTTAGCCCAACCTCAGTCCCTGGGGAAGTGATCAGGTGCTAGCAGAGTTGGAATATAATGGGCAGTTTCCCAGTATTCTTGTCCCTAGATGGCTAACTGAAGATCATGTATGAGTCCTGATGAGGCTAAATTAGGGTTGGGCTTGCCCAAGTTTCAAGTTCTAGTTGTAATTTGGGAGGGGCTGACTAGTCCCCAGATCACAGGCTGAAGTTTCAGGCAGGGGCAGATAGAATCACTTAGGCAGCAGGAGCCCAAGGAAAGATCACAGTCCACTGGGGGTAGGGTTTTCAGTAGGGCTCTGGGCCACAGCTGAAATCCTGTCAGGCGTGGGCAGTCATGTTGTGTGCCCAAGCAGATGGACCCTGTCTGGAGAGGAGCAGCAGGGGCAAATGTTGCATGGTAGAAAGTCTGGTTGCCTCTCAGTGCAGCAGCAGCAGCAGCAGCATGCTGGAAATGCAGAAAAGCACTCAACTCCGTTGATCCCTTTGTAGCCTGAGGGAAGCAGAAATTGCAGAAGGACTGCCATTTATCTCTGAGAGTTTCCTCCCAGAGAAATACAGTTATGACTCTCTGGAGGGAGGGCAGGGTGGCTGTGCTAGGGACCCAAGCTGGCAAGAAGTGAGGTGAGATCTTCAGATAGTTTACTCGTCAGCACTGTGGTTGTGGCATCTATACTAGGAGCAGGTGAAAGAGCCTTTTCTCCCTTGTTGACAGGGCTATGGTAGCTGGCACCAAGGTGCTCAAGGATCCAAGACCTGCAGGGCTCTACATGGGCTTAAAGCGGTGCCTCTGCACAGACTCCAGGTGGTTCTCTGTGTTGGTCTGGAGGCTCATGGAGGGTGAGAGCATCTCTCCCGTGCCCAGGATTACTAAAGTCCATGTGGGAATCTCACTCACTCACCCTTTCCTTACATGAGGGAGATTCCTCCAGCTCCACACTGGTCCCAGGTGGGTGGCTGTCCAGCTTTACTCTTCTTTGTTCTCCATAGGTCCTGTTGCTTTCTCAGTGAATTACAGTGGCATCTCTTAGATGATCTACCTGAATTGCTGATATTGATTCATCACTTTGTTTTCTCTCTGTGAAAGCGGCACACACTAGCTGCTTCTAGTTAACCATCTTGAACTTATTTACATTATTCTAACTTGCAAAATACACTCGTGCCTCCCGAGACCTCTCAAAATTCTCAACTCATAGAAGGCTGTGTCAGAGTCTGGATCTCTTTAGGTCAAGTCAATTCTAAATACAAATTAGGCTCCTCAGGTATGGTTCCTTAGGTATGATTCATCTTGATTCTAGGACCTATAAACTAAGAGCAAGTTAATTGCCTTTCATACGTCCAACATTCTATACCTGTCTGACAGATGAGACAAGTATAGAAGTACTACTTTAGATACCTTTATTGTGAAATGGGAAATAGAACAGGCTTATAGCAATCACTGGTCCAGAGCTATTCTGAACTCTTACTAGGTGTGTATTGCCAGTTCCTTGAATAGGACCTTTTTCTGTTCTCTGGGGATGTTTGTTCAGAGTCTTTAGCACTGCCTTCTGGGCTCTTAGTTTTAATATTTGAGCCACAATTTCTCTTTCATTAAAAACAACTCATATTTGCAGTAGTTCTCTCATCCTACTTTTTTCCTATAAAATTTTTGGAGAACCACAGTCTATTATTTTTAAACATTTTTTTCCCTTCGGGTCCAATATGGCATAATTCTTTTTGTGATTTTCTTAGTTTTGGTTTAAATTCTCTCCATTAGACAAAAGACACACCCACAAATATCTTCTAGACAAGCTCTTATGTACCTTGTGGAGGGGCAACATCCTTAAGATACTTAGAAACCATTTTGTGTTTAACTGAGGAGCTGAGGAGCACACTTAATATATTTTTAAAGGTTTGTGGTTGTTTTCTTTCTGAAATGTTTTATGAGAAAAGGAAATTTTCTAAATTCTTTCTGAGGGTTTAGCAAAGGATTTCAAAGTGGTATCCATGGCTATACCTTTTCCTGTTAAAGTGATTTACTGAAAGAGCTCTGATTTTGTCCTTTGCTCCCACCCCCTTTTTAAAAGTCAGTTTTGATGACACAAAATTTCCACAGGCACAGGTGTTCTCAAGATGGCATTGTTCCTGCTGCTGGGTCCCTGGCAGTGTATCCGCAGGCACAGGTGTTCTGGAGATGGCATTGTCCACTCTACTGGTAATTACCCTGCTGATCTCATTTAAAGTTTGTATCAGCAGGGTGATCTCGTTTGAATAAGAAGAGGAAGATATTTTAGATATCTTTCTTTCTCTGTGGCTGCACAGAGGATAGGTCCTGTGAAGACTCAATGAAAAGGTGGCCATTTACAAGCCAGGAAGAGGGATTTCACCAGAAATCAAACCTGATGACATCTTTATCTTAGACTTCTGGTCTCCGGAATAAGGAATTAAATTTCTGTTGTTTAAGACTCTCAGTCTGTGCTATTCTATTATGGCAGCCCAAGCAGACTAATACAATCTTCCTCTCTCACTCTCAGTTTCTACCTTCAATTTTTGTCATGAGAACCTAACGTGTACAAGCATTTTTGAGTTAATGTAGACTTGCCTTGACTCTGAGTTTCACAGGGATTCTAAGCTAACCTGTTAGACCACATTTCTCTTTAAGAATTCATTAAAATTTTGCTATTTTTTCTTACCTATTGTTACAGTAGCTATTACATCTTCCCAAGCTCTGCTAATGGTAAAACTATCAGCAAAAGCAATACATTGTCTCTCCTCACAGAAGTTTGTTATCATTTGGAATTATTTCACTTGCTGACTTTTCTGTTCTCAGCTCTCTAAGTTAAAGAAAAGTTATAAATGTCTATTATTCAGCATTATCCCATTATAGAAATGGCATTATGTTGTAGCTTCTACATATAACTGAAAGCAATACCTCTTTGCTCCTTTAAAAACTATCCTTACTAGTTTGAAAAACTGCTCTTGGAACTTCTATATTTCCTCTAAATTCCCACACGAAAATATTGAGAAGTTGCTTGATACATTTTTTCCTTATATTTTATCACAAGCATTCAGAAGAAAGGTAACACCCTCCTTATTCTTCATAGAAATCTCTACCCCCATAAGTTCATGTTGTACATGGTTTATTTTTAGCTTTACTGCAGCAAAACAATTTTGCTAAATTTTCTTTCTCTTCAGAAATTCACATTTTTTTCTTATTTCCCCTTAAACTTTCACTTACAGCTTCCTTGAGGCCAGACTATTGCCTGCTGCTCAGTCTCAAAACCAAAGCGACAGAGATACACTTTGGTTTTTGTTGAAGCAGAACCAGATTCTAGTACTAAATTCTGTTGTAGTTGTTTATTGTTGCATGACAAAGTATTTCCAAACTCAGTAGCCTCAAACAATAATCATTTTTAATATCTCTCAAAATTTGTGGATGAGGATTTCTAGCAGGATTTGGCTGTTGAATGTCCCGCTCCATGGAGTGTCAATGAAGGTCACTCAGCAGTGGGGTTGCTCTGGAACATTCCAATGAGCTTGTCTCCCAGTTATGACCCCTCGACATTTATGAGTGAAAGGATTGGCTCATCTGGAAACAAGCATCAGATCACTTGGCCATGGCATCTATATATAGCAGCTTCAGAGTAGCTGAAACTCTAAAATGGAGAACTCAGGACTCCAAAAGCAATTATTCCAAAAAACATGGTAAAAGTTGCAAGACATTTTAAGATATAATGTAAAAAGTGCATAGTGTCTATTAGTAAAAGCAATCTGAAGCTCCTCCACATTCAAGGGAATGGGACTTTAATATAATGTGTTTATGGGAGAATTATCAAAAACTAGTGGCCATGTTTGAAGCACACTGCACATATACATATACATATACATATATATATATATAAAGTGAAAAATTGTATGCTCTCTGCCTAGAGTTATTAATAATGTATCCACATCCAGATAATGTATTTGTTTACTCTATGTAGGTATATGAATTTAGGAAAACCTACATTGTAAGGCACTATTGCTTTGTGGAACAGCACTTCACACAAATACAAATTATATCTCATCCTCCCCCATCTCAGTGTATGGAACTGCCTTAGAGAGTCTCATATTTGTCTGTCATAAGCATCAGCATGAGGTATTTCTTGAGAATACATTGTTTACTGAAATTTACTGAAACTGAGTTTTCAGAAAAACATCCAGGAAAAAATGCCATTTTCTCAAAGTATATTTTCTTTATTTTGGTGGTACATGGGAATAATTTAAAAAGTAAAATAGTACTAAAACATTGTAAAATACAGTAGCTACACAGTACCTTTTCCTTCTTTTGAATATTACACTAAAGAGATAAACACTGCAATGTAATTTTTTAAAATGCTATCTTGACCTAGTTTTGAGGCACTGGCTAGATGCTCATAAATTTGCCTTCTTTTGCAGCCAAGTAAGTATACACTCCCAATCACCTTTCTTATCTGGCTCTCATATTCTAAGCCACTATACTTCTGCCCTAAAAGCCCCAGGATTAGCTGTCAGACAACCAGGGACAGCTCCTATGCCCAAAACCCACTAAAAGTATTCAAATTAGCTAACCTGACACCTGCTTGCCCTGCCTTGCCCTCCGCTTCGCACAGAAATCACAATCAAGGCAATAGCCCACAGTTGTCTCCCACTCCCCAGCCCCCATGGCCAACCCAATACTTCTTAAGTGACCCTGCATTCTCCCAAGGGGAACTGTGAGTGTAACACTACTAAATTCTTTCTAGTTTCTCTTTCTTTAACTGAATCTGGCTTCACCATACCTCACCCAAGGTAATATAGTTAAAATATACTCCCTCTAAACACTTTTTTATCCTGCTTTTAATATTTATTTTCATATTTCTCAAAAATATGTTCATAGTGCTTTCATCTGATTGTTTTTCTTTATAATTATATATTTACTTTTATTGTGGAAGTTGAGAATTTAGATTTAGACACACTTTCTGCTTTACCTCTCTCCAGCCTCCCAGTATAGTTATATACATTTGTTCATTAATTCACTATTTAGCATTTATCACATATATAAATAATTATAGTTGCTCAGTCAAGGACTAGAATATTATTGCATATACTTTTTGAAAATGATTTTTTTCTTTCTCTCGTTTATTTACTTACCTAGTTTTCAAGGTAAGTAAACCTTATAACCTATTCCCAGGTGTTCGAACAACAAATCCAAAAAAAAAAAAAAAAGCAAACCTTTTCAATACTCTTTAGCTCATGGGTATGTATGAGTTCTTTAAGTTTGAGAAATTTACTTTCTTCTCTCCTGTGTGGATTTTATATTTTCTCTTTCTTATCCACTTCTCTTGTTCTAGTGGTTCATATTCTCCTATAGCTTTTTCAGAAGAAAAATTCATGAGACATTAAATTTTAGACTTTGAATTACTAAAAAGCTCTTTATTTTTCTCTAATAGTTGTCTGACATTTTTGAGTCTAGAAGTCTAGAATGACAAACAGTTTTTATCAAAAAAATTAAAGTGTATATTTTTATCTTTAGCTAATTATAAATCTTTCAAATTACATTTTGACATAACTATTATATTAATATTTTCAAAATGTGTAATAAAACAATAATATATTTACATTACATGTTAAATGAACATACATGCACTCAGACATTCACATATATATATATAAAAAGAAAGTAAGAGAGTCAATAAAGGAAAGAACATTACTAAAATAAGAATAATAAGCAGTACAAATAATAGCAAATATATATTTGCTAATAACACATGCAAAGGTGTATGCACACACAATCAATATCTCTGATTAGATTTGGTGAGAACAAAATTAAGTGAGAGTAAATCTCAACCAAGAATTGTGTCTTAATGAAATATTCTATGAACTTCTCAGAAGCTATTCCATTTCATTCCACAATATAACCAAAAGGGAAAAAAAAAGAGAAGAAATAACACTTAACAATCAATAAAACATAAAATCTCTGTCTCCAGCATAAGCAGTAAGAACTCTACAATATTCATTATTTCTGTGTGACACAGGAGGGAGCTTAAAGGAGAGTGTTTGGTAATACTTATTTATCTTGTGTATCACACTGACATTGTAAGTTCTTAAAATTAACTTTTGATATGCTAATTATTAATTGATAAAGAGTCTGCAATAAGCTTAATGTCCTAATTTGTATAATTTCATTTCAGTTGATGATTCAATTAAGTATTTGAAGATCGGATAATTTTTCAACAGGTGACTTGGAACTGACAATATTATATAAACTATTTTCTGTATTCCTTTAGCAATAGGATTCCTAAAGAATGCGCCATCTTTCATTGTAAAGATTTGTATAATTGCAGCTGTGCTACCACATGTTGGGAACAATTTGCAAACAGAGATCTTTGTATAACTGGGTTGACTTTACTTCCAGAAATGCATAGTCCCTGGCATAAAAATATGCTTAGTACATGCTAGATGAATAAGCAAATGAATGAATGGATGAATGAACATACTCTGTTTCTGGGTGGATTTTATTTCCTTACCAAATATTTATTTCCTAGTATCTAAAATAAAGATTCAACTGAGATTCTTGTTCAATAATTGGATATCTATTATAAGTGACAAAAACCCAATTCAAATAAATAAAGC
Source organism: Cheracebus regulus (assembly GCA_963574635.1). Taxonomy (NCBI): domain Eukaryota; kingdom Metazoa; phylum Chordata; class Mammalia; order Primates; family Pitheciidae; genus Cheracebus; species Cheracebus regulus. The sequence goes on from CAUYQU010012088.1 coordinate 13,439, forward strand.
AAGACCCATCACAAAAAGATTGAAAAAAAAAAAAAGAAAGATAAAACCAAGGACATGAAGATACTTTTTGTCACCTTATCTCTCTGGATCTGGGTTTTGTTTTTTGGATAGGCTATTATCAAGATTCTAACTCACTACAACATTGTTACAAGCAGTTCTGAATTACATCTTTTCAATCAAAGCAAAAAGAAAGACATTTTTTGTCATCACCAGCAAGAAAAGAAATAAGATAGTAAGAAATTCCTCTGATTGGTCTAGCTTAGTGAATGAGCTTAGAGTTCTTTTCAGAGTAATCTTTGGCCTATCCCAGGTCATACGTTCTGAGTTTGTTCAAAGAGGCTAAAGACAAACAAAAACACGCAGGCATGGCCAGGAAGGAATAGCTAGGTACATAGTCATTTTAAATTTTCTCTATTCTGTCTGATAACCTTTACATTCAGAATCTTCAAGGTCACAGTTAATCTAAGAAGAAAGCATGACAGAAAAAATATGTGTGTTTTCTTCACTTTTTTTTTAAACATATCAGATTGAAGCAAATAAAATGAGTAACATGGTTGGCAGCAGGACTGAAGCTGTAAGTAGTGAAAACAGACAAGATGATTAGTCAAATGAATACTTACACACACAATGGAGAAATTACTCAAAATTGAATATTTCAGAAACACAAGATGCTGAAAATGTGTCTCTCTTTTTATGTTTTCTACTCCACATACAAATGAGACTCCTTGATGATTTTAAACCTGTGGAAACAAAAAGTAAGCAGATAAAATTTAAGAGTTTTGGAAAGGTCTTCATTGGGATTTGGAAGTTAAGAGTGATGAATACTAAGATATTGGTAGTGTAAGGACAGTTCACCAGTTCAGGTGATCTTCTCATTCCCCAGGTTCCTGCCTGATAATGAAAATAATTGTACCCAGACCACAAATAGTGGCAGGAACAAGGAGGAACAAAACTGGCATTTATTATCAGCTTCTAAGTTAAATTTGCATGAATAGTTGAATATGTTTTATTCTCACAACTGCCTAGAGATAATACTATCCAATTCAAAAGGTGAGAAAACTTTTTCAAAGAAACCGTATCTTATTAAAAGGTCACACCGTAACTTTCAAAGCCAGAACTTAAATACTGGCATACACATTTTTGATAAAATATATTTTTAAATTCACCTAGACATACACAGAAGAGGACACAATACCTTATTAACAATCTTGAACATAGGAAGAGAAATTTTAAATGAACATGATCCTGAAAAAATACTATTGTCAAATGCATACCTTTTTTATCTTATTTTTAAGAGGGATATAATAAATTTAAAGGCAACACTGTAAGTAAATGTGTGCTTTTTTGCAAATTTCACATAAACATGATTACTGCAAAAACAATACAGTGCTAATAAGAAAATATTTTGCAGTGATAACTTCTTAGTCAACTTCACTGTATATAAAATAAGAAAACACATTTGTACACAAATTTATAAATGATTCAATCAATTAGCATAATTGTGTTTCTCAGTTACATTTGAAAATATTGAAGTAAACACTGACATTGTTAGCTTTTTAAAAAAATCATTCAATAAGATAACCCTCCATGTTTTATCTAGGCACATGATCACCCAGTTACAGACTTTAATTCCTAGCTTTTCTTGCAGAAAAATATGGCAACTGACATAGACCCAACATGTGGGGTGTGCTAGAGGAAATATGTATTCCTTTTAAGTATACATATCGTGAATTTTTTTCTTAATTTTTCCTGGGGGATGGAAGGTAGAGAAGTCAGTGGCTCACCTTCAACCCTTGTATGAGGACAATACCCTAGAAAATGCTATTGCAGGAAGGATAATATAACTATATTATGGTAACCTAGGTCCCTGAAAAGTCTTTGTTGAAGAGAACTTCCCTGACAGCTCAGACTGCTAAAAAACAGCCACCTGTTATGTGAAAGGAAAATAAATAACCTGTGTAAATGACAATTCCAGCAACTTTACCTGGCACTTCACTAATAAAATATTAATCATATTTTATTTTCTATTTCTTTCTATTTCCCACTTGGCTCTCTTTCTACCACTTTTCTGGCAGCATATAGGTCATTCTCTGCTCACACCTACGAAAAAAGATGTCCAAACTCAAATCAGGGAAAAATTAATTTCTTCAGACCTTTACAAAGGCACTCTAGAAGTTTATGGGAATAATAATAGCTAATATTTGTATACTTTTTATGTGCCAAACAAGATTCTGGTTATATTTGCACATATCAAGTTCCGTGAGGTAGGTGCTATTATCATTCTTATTTATCAAATAAGAAAGCAAGGTGCAGAGTAGTAAAATAAGAACTACAAAGCTAGTAAGTGGGTATGTAGGTGTCCAGGCCAGTCTGACTTTATCATCTATGCTTTAACTAATTCCTAAAAACAAAATATGAGTTTTAGGCAATAGACATGGGGGAATTAGGGTAAGAAACTAAAAGTTCCTTCCCATTAGACTAGAAAGAATTATCCTTATTATAGAGAGTAATGAAATCACAGACTGTAGTTAATCTGTAGACACATTTCAGCTAAGTCTGTCATTCCACAGGCTTGTGCATGTTATCAAGGTGTGAGAACATTAGAATTATTCAAAATTGTAGTATTAGTGAGAGAGCTTTAAAACATGTCAGAGTATCTAAGGCTTAGTGGAACAGAGAAGTAGCACTCCAAACCCTGGACATGAAGGGCATTTTTTAATAAAGGTGAGAGATGACTAGCAGTTATCTACATAAGCGAACAGAAGCACCCCAGACCACAATGGTTGTTAGCCTACATTATAGGATCTCCAAAATACTCATGAATATTCTTTCAACCAAATTGTTAACCATACATGAGTTTCCAGAACTTAAACACAATCTTTAAAAAAAGGGAAAAAATTAAAATGACAGACATAACATTTCTAACAATATTGCAAGAGTTAAAGGGAAATAATTTGAGTTTATAAAATATGACTCACTACAGAAAACTTCCAATCATTTATATTTATAATAGGCTGTAAAATTTATAAAATTCTTTCATACAAACTATGTAAATATATACAAATAATAGGGTAATTTAACTGTGGAGGAAACTGAAACTCAAATTTGTCCAGGTCTAATGGCTTGTATTATAAGAACTATGCTGTATTAGTCCATTTTCACATAACAAAACCAATCACAGCTTCCCAACAGTCCCCCAAAGACTTAACTGATTTTAGCATTAAATCAAAAGCTCAAGTCCAAAGTCTCATCTGAGACAGGACAAGTTCCTGCCACCTATGAGCCTGTAAAATCAAAAGCAAGTTAGTTACTTCCAAAATATAATGAAGATACAGGCACTGAGAAAATATTTCTGCTCAAAATGGGAGTAACTGGCCAAAACAAGAGGGTTACAGGCCCCATGCAACTTTGAAAGCCAGGCAGGCAGTAATTAAATCCTAAAGCTCCAAAGTATCTTTTGATGCCATGGACTCAAATCCACTATGGCCTTGGGAAACTCTGCCCCTCTGACTCTGCAGGATACAGCTGCTTTCACAGGCTAGAATTAAGTGCCTGCAGCTTTTCCAGGCACATGATGCAAGCTGTCAGTGGATCTACTTTTCTGCGGCCTGGAGGATAGCGGCTCTATTCTCACAGTTCCTGTAGGCAGTGCCCCAGTGAGGCTCTGTGTGGGCCTCCAACCCCACATTTCCATTCCACATTGCCCTAGTAGAAGTTTTCCATGAGGGCTCCATCCCAGGAACAGACTTCTGCCTGAACATCCAGGATTTCCATACATTCTCTGAAATCTAGGCAGAGGCTCTCCAACCTCAACTCTTGTATTCTAAACACCTATAAGCCCAACACAACATGGAAGCCACCAAGGCTTGGGGCTTGCACCCTCTGAAACAAAAGTGTGAGCTGTACATTGTTCTCTTTTAGTCATGGCTAAAGCTGAGATGGCTTGAATGCAAGGCACAAAATTCCAGGGCTGCAGACAGTAGCAGGGCTTTGGGCCAAGCTCACAAAAACAATTTCCCCTCCTACTCCTCTGAGCCTGTGATGGGAAAGGGTGTCTTGAAGATCTCTAATATGCCCCAGAGATATTTTTCCCCATTATCTTGGCTATTAACATTCAGCTCTTGGTTATTTATGAAAATGTCTGCAGGCTCGAATTTCTGTCCAGAAAGTTTTTGTTTTTTCTCTCTCATGTGGACAGACTGCTGATTTTCCAAACGTTTATGCTCTGCTTCCCTTTAAACATAAGGTCAAATTTCAAACCAAATCTTTCTAAATGCACATAACTGAATATTTTGAGAATAAGCCAGGTCATACTTTAGTGCTTTGCTACTTAGAAATTTCTTCCTCCTGATACCCTAAATCATCTCCCTCAAGTTCAAAGTGCCACAGATCTCTAGAACAGAGGGAAAATGCCACCAGTCTCTTTGCTAAAGCATAGCAAGTCTGACCTTTGCTTCAGTTCTTAGTAAGTTCTTATCTCCATCCAGACCATCTCGGCCTAGACTTCATTGTCTATCTCACTATCAGCATTTTGATCGAAACCATTCAACAGCTCTCTAGGAAGTTCCAAACTTTCCCCCATCTTTCTGTCTTCTTTGAGCCTTTAAACTGTTCAAAACTCTGCCTGTTACCCAGTTTCAAAGTCCCTTCCACATTTTCAGATTATCTTTATAGAATTATTCCACTATCCCAGCACCAATTTTCTGTATTAGTCCATTTACACAGTGCTACAAAGATAATACCTGAGACTTGGTAATTTACAAAAGAGAAATTCAATTGACTCACAGTTCCACTAAGGTTGCCATAGGAAACTTACAACTGTGATGGAAGCCAAAGAAGAAGCAGGCTGTTTTTCACAAGATGTCAGGAAAGAGAGAGCAAGCAAAGGGTAAATGATATTTCTAAGTCATCAGATCTCATGAGAACTCACTATCATGAGTGCATCATGGGGGAAACCACTCCCATTCACCTCCACCAGATCCCTTCATTGAAACATGGAGATTATAATTGGAGATAAGATTCTGGTTGGGACACAGAGCCAAATCATATCATATGCCAAAAATCTAAATGTTCTAATTATAAAGTTACTATACAAGTTAAAAAAAATATTAAACATTCAGACACATATCTAAGGAAAGGTTTGAAGTCTTTCATTTCTTAGATATTTTTAATGAATAAGTTTCATCTATCATTAATAGCTGAATATGGTACTACCTACACTCACAAAAATAGACTTTTTTGATCCTCTTTAGATATTATGCAATTTATCAAGCTGAAACAAGGAAGCTGAAGAAAAAATGTACAAAAATTCTGTGTCTGTGTCAAATGGAGCTCTTAAATGCCATTAGTCTTGGCTGTTTTGTTTTGCTTTCTGTTTTTCTTATAACATGCCACATTTGCATGTTGTTCCTTTTAACATGTCATTTTTATTTTAATTTTTACTTTCTGCAAAATTCTTTCTAAAATTATAAAACAAAGAAAAAAAATGGGTAGATAGGAGTCAGGACGAACTTGCAGCTCCCACTCATATGAACAGAGCAAGGTGTGGAGACTCACAGTGTGAACTTTTGCTCGAAGAACTACCACAGGAACATAACAGGAAAGCCAAGAGAAGCCACTGACCCTTTGAAGGGGGTGAATTGCTGCTACATGCTCTGTGAAACTGCTGAGGAAGAGTGAGTCTGCTTGATTTTTCAGCAAGTGGCTTGTAGCCTGGAGCAAGTTCTCAGTCCTGCTCACCAGTTTCCTGGAAATATACTCAGTACCGTCGTGGGGGCACAGTGAGAGTGAGACTGGTCTTTTAGGCTGCAGACTGTGTGGGAGCTAGGTGAGGCCTGTGGTTGCCAGTTTTCCCCCACTTTTCTTGCAACCTGTGTGATGCAGCACAGGCAGCCATAATCCTCCTGACATAACTCTATTGACCTGAGAGACACACTCCATTCTCCATAGCAGCTGCCTAAGCCCCAGCCAAAGAAAGTCTGAGCTCAGACATACTGAACCCTGTGCCCACCTGATGGTCTTTCTCTATCTGCCCTGGTAGCCGAAGACAACAGACATAATCTCTTGGGAGCTCTATGGCCCCACCTACTGCTTGATCACAGGGAAAGCTTGTATCCTCCCTATACTACTGTACCTGATGCACTCTTGAAAGCACCACCTCCTGGCTGGGGGTCAACCAACACAAAACCAGCACACTTAACAAAAAAACAACCAAGGACCCTCACACTGTTCGTTTTGCTCCCCTGCTATCTTCACTGGAGCAGGTGCTGGTATCTATGGATGAGAGACCTGAAGACAGATCACATCACAGGACACCTTGTAGACACTTCCGAGTACCATCCCAGAGCCTGGTAGCTACATTGAGTGGTTAGACCCAGAAGAGAAATAACAATCACTGAAGTTTGGCTCTCAGGAGACCCTAACCTAGGGAAAAGAGAAGAGCACCAAATCAAGGGAGCATCCTGTGGGACAAAAGTTTCTGAACAGTAGGACTTGGGGCCCAGATCTTACCTCTAACATAGTATACCCAAAAGGGAAGGAACCAGAAAAATAATTCTGGCAATATGAAAGAACAAGATTCTTTAACGTCCCCAAAAGATCACATTAGCTCACCAGCAATGGACTCAGAAAAAAAAGTCCCTGAATTGGCAGAAAAAGAATTCAGAAGATTGATTAAGCTGCTCAAGGAGTCACCAGAGAAAGGTGACACCCAACTTAAAGGAAAAAAAAAAGGATATAAATAGAAAAATCTCCAGTGGAATTGATAGCATAGATAAAAATAAATAACAATTTCTGGAAATGAAGGACACACTTAGGAAAATGCAAAATGCACTGGAAAGTCTCAGCAATAGAGTCAAACAAGCAGAAGAAAGGACTTCAAAGCTCATATACAAGGCTTTCAGATTAACCCAATCTAACATAGACAAAGAAAAAAGAATTTTAAAAAATGAACGAGCCTCCAAGAAGTTTGGGATTATGTTAAATGTTCAAATCTAAGAATAATAGGTATTCCTGAAGGTAGAATACAATTATAAAAGTATGGAAAATATATTTGAGAGAATAATTGAGAAAAACCTCGCTAGTCTTGCTAGAGATCTAGACATCCAAATACAAGAAACTCAAAGAACACCTTGGAAATTCATTACAAAAAGATTATCACCTAGACATATAGTCATAAGGTTACTTAAAGTCAAGCTGAAGAAAAGAATCTTAAGAGCTGTGAGGCAAAAGTATTAGGTAATCTTTAAAGGAAAACCTATAAGATTAATGGCAGATTTCTCAGCAGAAATCTTATAAGCTAGAAGGGACTGGGGTTCCATCTTTAGTCTCCTTAAACAAAACAATTATTAGCCAAGAATTTTGTATCCAGTGAAACTAAGCTTCATAAATGAAGGTTTTATAAATTTATGAATCAATTACTACTAGACCTAAGAAATGAGGTAGACAGTAACACAATAATAATGGGTAACTTCAATACACCACTGACAGCACTAGACAGTCACCAAGACAGAACAAAAGAAAAGAAATAACCACAATCAGAGCAGAACTAAATGAACTGAAACAACAAAAATAAACCAATACAAAAGATAAATGGAACAAAATCTTGTTGTTTGAAAAGACAAATACAACTGATAGACCATTAGTGAGATTAATCAAGAAAAGAAGAGAGTAGATCCAAATGCACTCAATTAGAAATAAAATTGAAGATATTACAACCAACACCATGGAAATAGAAAACATCACTCAAGGCTGCTATAAACACCTTTATTTGCATAAACTAGAAAACCTACAAGAGAGGGATACATTCTTGGAAATATACACCATGTAGATCAATCAGCACAAAATAGAAACTCTGAACAGACCAGTAACAAGCAGCAAGGTTGAAATGATAATTAAAAAGTTACAAAAAAAAAAAAGCCCAGGACTAGAGGAATTCACAGCTGAATTCTATCAGATATTCAAAGAAGAATTGGTACCAATCCTATTGACACTATTCCACAATACAGAGAAAGGAAATCCTACCTAAATTATTCTATGAAGCTAGTATCACCCCAGTACCAAAACCAGGAAAGGACAAAACAAAAACAACAAAAACTACAGACCAATATCCCTGATGAACACAGATGCAAAATTCCTCAACAAAATATTAGCTAATGAAACCCAACAGCATATTATAATTCACCACACCTGAGTGGGTGTCATACTAGGGATGCAGGAATGGTTTAATATTTGCAAGTCAATAAATGTGATATACTGCATAAACAGAATTCAAAGCAAAAATCACACGATCATCTCAACAGACACAGAAAAAGCACTTGACAAAATCCAGCATCCCTTTCTCATTAAAACCCTTAGCAAAATCGGCATAGAAGGGACATACCTTAATGTAATAAAAGCCATCTATGACAAACCCACAGCCAATCCTATATTGAATCAGGAAAAATTGAATGCATTCCCCCTGATTAACTGGAACAAGACAAAGTGACTATTTTTACCACTGCTATTAAATATAATACTGGAAGTCCTAGCCAGAGCAATCAGACAAGAGAAAGAAATAAACAGCATCCAAATCAGTAAAGAGGAAGTCAAATTGTTGCTATTTGCAAATGACATGACCATACCTGGAAAACTTTAAAGATTTATTTAAAAAACTCCTAGAAGTGGTAAATGAATTCAGCAGTTTCATGATACAAAATTAATGTACATATATCAGTAGCTCTGCTATACACCAACAGTGACCAATCTGAGAATCAAATCAAGAACTCAACCCTTTTTTACAATAACTGCAAAAAAATAGAATTGTTTGGAATATAGCTAACCAAGAAGGTGAAATACCACTACAAGGAAATCTATAAAACACAGCTGACAGAAATCACAGACGACAAATACAACTCGAAACACAACAATGCTTGTTGACGGGTAGAATCAATATTGTGAAAATCACCCTATACTGCCAAAAGCAATCTACAAATTTAATGCAGTTTTCATCAAAATACCACCATCATTCTTCACAGAACTAGAACAAAAATCCTAAAAATCATATGAAATCAAAAAAAGACTGCATAACCAGAGCAAGACTAAGCAAAAAGAACAAATCTGGAGGCATCACATTATCTGACATCAACTATACTACAAGGCCATGGTCACCAAAATAGCATGACACTGGTATAAATGTAGGCATATACACCAGTAGAACAGAACAGAGAACCCAGAATAAAGCCAAATACTTACAGCTAACTGACTTGGGACCAAGCAAACAGAAACATAAAGTGAAGAAAGGATACCCCATTCAAGAAATCGTGCTGGAAAAATCAGGCAAGCTACATGTAGAAGAATGAAACTGGATCCTCATCCCTCACCTTATACAAAAATCAGCTCAAGATGGATCAAAGACTTAAATCTGAGTCCTGAAACCATAGAAGTCCTAGAAGATAACATTGAAAAAACCCTTCTAGACATTGGCTTAAGCAAAGACTCATTACCAAGAACTCAAAAGCAAATGCAACAAAAACAAAGATAAATAAATGGGATTTAATTAAACTAAAAAGCTTCTTCACAACAAAAGAAACAGTCGTCAAACAGACAACTCATAGAATGGGAGAAAATCTTCACAATCTATACTTCCAACAAAGGACTAATATCCAGAATCTACCAGGAAATCATACAAATCAGCAAGAAAAAAACAAACAATCTCATTAAAAAGTGGGCTAAGGACATAAATAGACAATTCTCAAAACAAGATATACAAATAGCCAACAAACATATGAAAAAAAATCTTCAACATCACTAATTATCAAGGAAATTTGAATCAAAACCACCATGCAATACCACCTTACTCCTGCAAGAATGACCATAATAGAAAAATCAAAAATAGATGTGGGTGTGGATGTGTTGAAAAGAGAACACTTTTACACTGTTGGTGGAAATGTAATCTAGTAAGATTACTATGGAAAACAGTGTGGAGATTCCTTAAAGAATTGAAAGTAGATTTACCATTTGATCCAGCAATCTTATTGCTGGGCATTTAAGTCATTATACAAAAAAGATATTTGCACAGGCCTGTTTATAGTAGCACCATTTGCAATTGCAAAAAATGTGAACCAGCCCAAATGTCCATCAGTCAACATGTGGATTAAAAAAAAATGTGGTATATATAATATATACCACGGAATACTACTCAGCCATAAAAAGGAACAAAGCAATGTCATTCACAGCAATCTAGATAGATTTGGAGACCATTATTCTAAGTGAAATAACTCAGGGAAATGGAAAACTGAACATCATATGTTCTCATTCATGAGAGGGGGCTAAGCTATGAGGATGCAAAGGCATAAGAATGATACAGTGGAGTTTGAGGACACGAGGAAAAGGTTGGAAAGGGTTGAGGGGAAAAAGGACCATACATTGTGTACACTGCTTGGGTGATGGGTGCACCAAAATCTCAGAAATCACCACTAAAAACTTATTCTTGTATAAATAAATATATGAAACAAAATTATGAAGCAAAAGTATAACTCTTTAGTGAACAATGTAGAAGTTCTGGCTTTTACAGGGAATGATTTAAATTTATGTGGCTATCACCATTCTTTTTAATTTGATATTCTAACAAATATTTGGAAAAAACAAGTGATCTTATTTAGTATTAGATTAATGACTCCTAATTACATTTCATGAGTAAAAACTGAATAATATTTTACCTATCTTTAGTATCTAGAAGAATAAAACAAATCAGTAAACTATAATACCTCTGCACCTGATGACTGTTAACTTTTAAGGAGATGTGTTTCATGTCAAATGTCAACCACTGTTATGCAAATGAGCAAACATAAGCACCTTTAGAATACATAAAGAGAAATAAACTCATATTGATTGAAAACTTTGTTTTTCCAGAAGTTTTCAAAACAGAAATTAAGAGCAGATTATAATGAATCACTATGACCTCATTATCCACTTTGAACAAAACAACATTCTGCCTTTCTTGTTTCATTGCATTCCTCCTTTTTAACAAGAAATATTTTAAAGTATATAATAGATAAAATTTAATTAAATCACAAATATTTTAGTATATAAGTTAACATAGAATATTTTTCTATTTTATCAAAATAACACAAACAAAATTAAAGGTAATTTTGTGTCATCAATTAATATAAAATTTCCATTTTTGTGATAGTTTTATATATAAATCTTTGTTGTTATTTAGAACTTTGGTTCAAATAAAATTCACTCCTTATGTTTGGCTTATATATTTTTAGTCGTTTTGCATTTCTCCTGTGGTATTCATTTATTAAAAAAAAGCATGCCACTTGTTAGAAAGAATTTTCTAAATTAGGAATTCAGTTAATTATATTTTTACAGTGTCACTAAGTATGCTTCTCACTTCCTGTGTTTCTTGTAGGTGAAGTTAAAAGTATGATTCATGTTCAATGTTGCAAATAATGTGTTACAAGAAGCATTATCTAATTCATATTGTATTGTATCAAGAAACATATTATGTTTGTTTACCTATTATTTAACAATTTTAATACTGATTGGAGATTCAAGTGCACTAGTCTGATCCACCTATTATATCATTTCATATCAACATCCCACAACAGTTAGCAGCCATTGATGACATATTAGCATTTGTTGACTATAGTTCCAAGGCGGAACTTTCCCACAGCATCTGTTTTGTTACCTTTAAGCATTATTTATATTAAAAAGCAGAATAAATACTTTTTTTTAAATAAATTAAACCAACATAATAAAATATATAAAATAATATACAGTACTATTGTATATACTGTTATACATCATATATAATATATTATTATATATTACATAAGTATGAGCAAGAAAATTAGATAATGAATTCAGGAAACATCATAGAAATAATATTTAATAATCATACTTTTTCTCATAGGTGAAGCTATGTGAGTGATTGAATAAAAAAAGAGAAGAGAGGGAAGTTAACAAAAGATCACAAAAATATTTAGCTACATTTTGAGTGGCCAGTGCAGCAGAAATTGAGATGTTTAAGGAAATAGAAATGATTTGGCTTTTGGTGTTTTAGACATGAAGTCCTTATCTATGCCTATGTCCTGAATGGTTTTGCCTAGGTTTTCTTCTAGGGTTTTTATGGTGTTAGGTCTTATGTTTAAGTCTTTAATCCATCTGGAGTTAATTTTAGTGTAAGGTGTCAGGAAAGGGCCCAGTTTCTGTTTTCTGCACATGGCTAGCTAGTTTTCCCAACACCATTTATTAAACAGGGAATCCTTTCCCCATTGCTTGTTTTTGTCAGGTTTGTCAAAGATCAGATGGTTGTAGATGTGTGTCATTGCTTCTGAGGCCTCTGTTCTGTTCCATTGGTCTATATCTCTGTTTTGGTACCAGTACCATGCTGTTTTGGTTACTATAGCCTTGTAGTATAGTTTGAAATCAGGTAGCGTGATGCCTCCAGCTTTGTTCTTTTTGCTTAAGATTGTCTTGGCTATGTGTACTCTCTTTCAGTTCCATATGAAGGTTAAGGTGGTTTTTTCTAGTTCTTTGAAGAGGATCATTGGTAGCGTGATGGGGATAGCATTGAATCTATAAATTACTTTGGGCAGTATGGCCATTTTTATGATATTGAATCTTCCTAACCATTAGTATGGAATGTTTCTCCATCTGTTTGTGTCCTCTCTTATTTCATTGAGCAGTGGTTTGTAGTTCTCCTTGAAGAGGTCTTTTACATCCTTTGTTAGTTGTATTCCTAGGTAGTTTATTCCCTTTGTAGCAATTGTGAATGGGAGTTTGCTCTTGATTTGGCTTCTGTTAGTCTGTTATTGGTGTATAGGAATGCTTGTGATTTCTGCACATTGATTTTGTATCCTGAGACTGCTGAAGTTGCTTATCAGCTTAAGAATATTTTGTGCTGAGATGATGCCAAAATAGACAAATTGGATCTAATTAAATTCCAGAGCTTCTGTAGAGCAAAAGAAACAATCATTAGAGTAAGCTGGCAACCAACAGAATGGGAAAAAATTTTTGGAATCTACCCATCTGAAAAAGGGCTAATATCCAGAATCTACAAAGAACTAAAATAGATTTACAAGAAAAAAAAACGGAACCAGTTCATAAGTGGGTGAAGGATATGAACAGACACTTTTCAAAAGGAGACATATATGAGGCCAACAAACATATTGATAAAATTCTCATCATCACTGGTCATTAGAGAAATGCAAATCAAAACCACATTCAGATTCCATCTCATGCCAGTTAGGACAGTGATCATTAAAATATCTGGAGACAACAGATGCTGGAGAGAATGTGGAGAAATAGGAACACTTTTACACTGTTGCTGAGAGTGTATATTAGTTCAACCATTGTGGAAGACAGTGTGGTAATTGCTCAAGGATATAGAAATAGAAATTCCATTTGACTCAGCAATCCCATTACTGGGTATATACCCAAAGGATTATAAATCATTCCGTTATAAAGACACATGCACAGGTATGTTCATTGTGGCACTGTTTACAATAGCAAACACCTGGAACCAACTCAAATGCCCATCGATGATAGACTTGACAAGGAAAATGTGGCACATATATACCATGGAATACTATGCAGTCGTAAAAAAAAA
>CAUYQU010012090.1:0-12508 GCA_963574635.1 Cheracebus regulus
TTTCTAAACTCTCTTCCTCTTTCTCTTTCATTTTTTCTTTCTTTTGCTGTTTCTTTCTTTCTCCTTTTCTCTTTTTCTAAAATCTCTTCCTCTTCCTTTCTCTCTTTCATTCTTTTTATTCTAAAAAAAAAAAAAAAAAAAAAAAAAAAAATAATAACCAGGTATGCAGAGAAGCAAGGAAATGTGATATCAACCAGGAAGAAAAGCAGGGGAAGCAGACCCCAGAATGGCAAGTTATGATGCAATTAGCACATAAAGACATTAAAATGATTTACAGACATTTTTCATACTCAAGAATGTGGAGAAAAACAGAAGCATAATGATGAGTGAAAGAAAAGATCCAAAAAACATTGAAATAAAACTTCTGCAGATGAAAATACGATATATAAAATGCTAGGTGCAATGGCTCACACCTGTAATCCCAGCACTTTGGGAGTTCAAGACCAGCCTGGCCAACATGGGGAAACCTTGTCTCTACTGCAAATATAAAAATTAGCCATGCTTGATAGCAGGTGCCTGTAATCCCAGCTACTTGGGAGACTGAGGCAGGAGAATCGCTTGAACCCAGGAGGTGGAGGTTGCAGTGAGCCGAGATTGTGCCACTGCACTCCAGCCTGGGCCACAGAGAAAAACTCCATCTCAAAAAAAAAAAATCTATGTGCGGCCTGTAGGACAAAATCAGGTGATTTAAGATATGTGTAACTTAGTTCTGGAAGAGAAGAGGAGGGAATGGAAACAATATTTGGAGAAATAGTGGCTGGAAATTTCCCAAATTTGATGAAAACTGCAAACTACAAAGCGCAAAAGCCCCAAACAGAGCAAACATAAAGAAATCCAAGGTACCTTATAATCAGATTGCCAGAAAACCAGTGATCAAGATCAAAAGCTTTCAAAGCAGCCAGAAGAAAAGACACATTACAGAGGAACAAAGTTACTAATAACAGCAATTCCTGGTCATATCTTGTGTGAACCAGAGACAACAGACCGACGTTTTCAGAGTACTGAAAGAAAAAAACCTGTTAGCTTAGAGTTCTGTACCCAGCAAAAATGTCTTTCAAAAATGAAGGATAAATTTTTTATTTATTTCAAAAGTAAAGCAATTTTTAGGCTGGGCACAGTGGCTTATGCCTGTAATCCCAGCACTTTGGAAGGCCAAGGTGGGCAGATTGCCTGAGGTCAGGCGTTTGAGACCAGCCTGGCCAACATGGTGAAACCTTGTCTGTACTAAAAATATAAAAATTAGCTGCATGTGGTGGCGGGCACCTGTAATCCCAGCTACTTGAGAGGCTGAGGGTGGAGGGTCGCTTGAACCCAGGAGGCAGAAGTTGCAGTGAGCTGAGATCGTGCCACTACACTCCAGCCTCGGTGACAGAATAAGACTTCATCTCAAAAATAAATAAAAACAAAAGAGAATGTTTAGACCAAGAGACATCAGTATTTATTGCCAGCAGAATGGCACTAAGGGAATTTAAAGGAAATTCAGAAAGAAAGAAAATATTCAATGGGAAAATTATATATATATTGTTTATATATGTATATATTATATGTATATAAAATATATAATATATACATATATCAGTTTATGTATCATGTATATTTATATGTATATAAAATACATATATTTTATATACGTATATAAAATATATACGTATGTGTATATATTTTATATACGTATATAAAATATATACGTATGTGTATATATTTTATATATGTGTGTGTGTGTATGTGTGTACATGTATGTATGTATGAGACAAGGTGTCACTCTAGTACCCAGGCTGGAGTGGAGTGGGTGTGATCTTGGCTCACTGCAGTCTCTGTCCCCTCCTGCCTCAGCCTCCTGAGTAGTTGGGACTACAAGTATGTGCTACTAGGCCCAGCTAATTTCTGTATGTTTTGTAGAAATGGGGTCTCACTATGTTGCCCAGGCTGGTCTCGAGCTCCTGATTTCAAGCAATCCACCCACCTCAGACTCCTAAAGTGCTGGGATTACAGGCATGAGCCACTGCACCCAGCCTTAATTAGTCAGTTTCCATCTGGGGCCAGGCATGGTGGCTCACACCTGCAATCCCAGGACTTTGGGCAGGAGGAGAGGGCAGATCGCTTGAGCTCAGAAGTTTGAGGCTACAGTGAGCTATGATCATGCCACTGCACTCCAGCCTGGGTGACAGAGTGAGACCCTGTCTTTCTAAAAGGAAAAAAAAATGATAAAGTCGACAAAGCTCCAGTGAAACTGTTAAGGAAGAAAAAAGAGGTATAAATACGAAATGAAATTAAAAAGGTGAAAACACTCTGGATTCAGTAGACTGTTAAGATATCATAAAAGGATATTGGAAATAGCATCATGCTATATACATTTGAAAGTTTAGATAAAAGAGACAAATTTCTTTCAAAGTGTAACTTAACTAAAAGTGACTGAAGAAGAAATAGAAAAGCTTAACCAGGACTATAACTATTAAAAATGTTTAGATTTTTTTTTTTAAAAATGTGATTGGAGGAATGCTGGGAATGTGTGTAAACACTGTACACATATTGTCATGTGTTACCTTGATTGACCTATACAGTTTCTTGAGTACAAGATTAAAACCCATTTCTGAATATGTGATTGTATCAATGAGGGCTCTTTCTGACGTGAATTTTAAGAAATTCAACCTTAGCTGTTTTTTTTTTTTTTTTTTTTTGAGACAGAGTCTCCCTCTGTCGCCAGGCTGGAGTGCTGTGGCGCGATCTCGGCTCACTGCAACTTCCGCAATTCTCCTGCCTCAGCCTCCTGAGTAGCTGGGATTACAGGTGTACGCCACCAGGCCCAACCATTTTTTATATTTTTAGTAGAGATGGAGTTTCACCACGTTGGCCAGGATGGTCTCCATCTCCTGACCTCAAGATCTGCCCACCTTAGCCTCCCAAAGTGCTGGGACTACAGGCATGAGCCACTACACCCGCCCAACCTTAGCTGTTTGAAGTAAGTAAAAGGAAGGTTTATTGATTATCCGATTGAAAACCTTAGGCAGGGCTGACTATAGATGGTTGAGTTGGGCCAGTTTTCCTCCCTAGCATCCTCCTCCATGTGTTCAGGTTCTTTGAGAAAGAGTGAGAATCTCTTTAAGTCCAGTAGTGAGAAGAGGAGACTCATTAATTCTAACCTGGGTTGTGTGTTCGGAGGTTAGCCATCTCTGGGCAGGGGAATAAGATGCTCTGAATGACCAGATGCAAATCACAGGCTTTGCCCAGGCCCAGAGGGGTTGGAGTCAGTGCCTTTGGAAGCTGGTGGACTGAGCTGGGAATTTATACCTGACAAGAAATCAGGGTACAGAAACCATGGGGAATGTGAACAGATATTTGGCTACAAAATTAAATCTTCATTGCAGTAATTCCCAGACATACAATTTCATGAATTCTTTATTCAAAACTATTATAAAATTCTATAATAAAGGATTCTTAGTTGGCCAGATGTGGTGGCTCATGCCTATAATCCCAACACTTTGGGAGGCCAAGGCAGGAGGATTGCTTGAGACCAGGAATTTGAGACCAGGCCTGGGAAACATAGTGAGACCTCATCTTTAAAAAAAAAGATTTTTTTTTTTTTTTTGAGACGAAGCCTCACTTTGTTTGCCCAGGCTAGAGTACAGTAGCGCAATCTTGGCTCACTGCAACCTCCACCTTCCAGGTTCAAGAGATTCTCCTGCCTCAGCTTCCCGAGTAGCTGGGACTACAGGCATGTGCCACCATGTCCAGCTAAGTTTTTATTTTTAGTAGAGACAGGGTTTTACCATATTGGCCAGGCTGGTCTCGAACTCCTGATCTCAGGTGATCTGCCCGCCTCGGCCTCCTAAAGTGATGGGATTACAGACGTGAGCCACTGCTTCCAGCCTAAAAAAAATTTTTTTAATTTGCTGTGCATGGTGGCACATGCTTGTAATCTCAGCTACTAGGGAGGATCTCTCGAGCCCAGTAGTTTCAAGGCTATTGTGAGCCATGATCGTGCCACTGCACTCTTACCTGGGTGACAGAGGTAGACCATGTCTCAAAAAAAAAAAAAAAAAATCTTAGAATACTATTACACCTCTGTTCAGTTAGTAGGAATTAAAAAGTCTAACAATTGTTGTTGAAAAAGTTAAGCAACAGAAACTCTTTCATACCCTTCTGATGGGAGTGTACATTACAACTGCTTTGGGAAATAGTTTGGTTTTAGTGTATAAGCTGTCAGTCATATTTCTAGGTATGTACACTAGAGAAATACATGCCTAAAGTGCTTAAGATAGCTGTACCAGAAAAATCTTAGTAGTGTTTGTATTTGCTGCAAAGCAGAAACCACGCTAGAGGATGAGAATGGTTAACTAAATTATGGCATATTTACTGAGTAGAATATTACACAGCAATGAAAACAAACTACAGACACAGTAACAACCAAAAAGGCAAAGAAAAAAGCAAGACAAGAATGTATGTAGCAATCCACCCACCTCATTAATTCTGTTTATTTTCATCTGCTTCTGGATTCTATATAAATAATGTTTGGTCGGGCTGCACACCTAGGTGATAAATCTCTAAAGAAAAGTTAGGAAATGATAACCATGCAAATTAAGGCACAGTAGCTCATTCCTGTAATCCCAGCACTTTGGGAGAGTGAGGTGGGGGGATCACTTGAGCCCAGGAGTTCCAGACCATCTAGGCAACACAGGGAGATCCAGCCTCTAAAAATAAAAATAAAACAATTATCTGGGTGTGGTGGCATCCTCCTGTGGTCCCAGCTACTTGGGAGGCTGAGATGGGAGAATTGCTTGAGTCCAGGAGGTGGAGGCTGCTGTGAGTTGCCATCGCATCACTGCACGCCAGCCCAGGTGACAGAGCGAGACCCTGCCCCAACAAATCAAACAAAAAACATTTTGTTAAGGTAGTACTTATGTATGTGGTGGAAGGGGTTTTGGGTCAAGAGAGAGGTACCCGGCCTTTCAGGAATTCTGGCAATGCTCCATCCCTTGGCCTTGGCGGTAATTAGACTGGTGTTTATATAATAATTTAATGAAATTGTATATATATGTTTCCTATACCTTTCTCTAAGTAATTAATACTTCATGGTAAAAGCAATTTAAAAATAGTCAGATTTTATAATGCATATTCCATTAAAAAAATGTGGAAATCTCCAGAACACATGCATGTACAGTAGTTAAACATGTTTAATCTTAAATTTCTTCATGTTATAGAAATTTACATTTTAAAATTTTATTTTTATTTATTTATTTGAGATGGAGTCTCGCTTTGTCACCTAGGCTGGAGTGAGTGCAGTGGCATGATCTTAGCTCACTGCAACCTCCGCCTCCCAGGTTCAAACTATTCTCCTGCCTCAGCCTCTCTAGTAGCTGGGATTACAGGCGTGTGCCACCGCACCTGGCTAATTTTTGTATTTTTAGTAGAGATGGCGATTTCACCATGTTGGCCAGGCTGGTCTCAAACTTCTGACCTCAGGCGATCCGCCCTCCTCAGCTTCCCAAAGTGCCGGGATTACAAGCATGAGCCACTGTGCCTGGCCTTGAAATTTCATTTTGAAAAGCTTTAAACATTTTCCAGATGAGAGTTGACCAAATATTATTATTATTTTCTAGGTAAGGGACTCTACTACAGTAATTAAAGAAGGATAAGGTTGGCGTTGCTTCACTTCTTTTTTCATTGAAGTCCTTCCTCCCTGATCAAGCGTCCATATTTCTCCTTAAAGCATATGACACACAGGTATGCCACTAGAAAATTTTAATTTGTGTAGATTTCTTTCTTCAGCTGTTAATTTTTCAGTTTGCATAAAAATCAAGTAATTAAGTTGTAAAAACATCCTGAACATATTCATTGTTGGCTTTAGCACTTTCATTCTTCAGCAGATGTATTTGACTTTCTACATACATGGCAATTTGTTTTGGTTTGTGTCCGACCTTATTTTTATTTTTCGTTCAACCAGTACTAAACTGAAAATAATAGACATTGTACCTGATGGCCCAAATGAGTGAATAAGTTGGAAAACCAAGAGTAGTGGCCAGCACCTCTTTGTGAAAGCCCTGCTTTCTGAAATCTCTTAGTCCTGCCCTTCCCTGGAAGGTACCCACTGCAGGCAGCTGGGGCTGTGGCCTGCCTCATGGAGTATTGCATTTTTTGATACAAGAACATTTGCTCCTTAACCATCTTTCTCTAGGAGTTTGAAAGAAGATAAAATACTGTGTTTCAATCTTTAATTTGTGATTGGGCGGCTGAGATGGGAGGATCTCTTGAGAGTTCGAGCCCAACCTAGGCAACATAGTGAGTCCCTGTCTAAAAAAATAAAATAATTAACTGGGTGTGGTGGTGTGTGCCTGTAATCCCAGCTACTTGGGAGGCTGAGGCAGTAGCATCACTTGAGCCCAGGAATTCTAGGCTGCAATGAACTAGGATCATGCCACTGCACTCTAGGCTGGCCGTAGACCAAGACCCTATCCCTTAAAAAAAACAAAATAGGGCTGGGTGCAATGGCTCATGCCTGTAATTCTAGCACTTTGGGAGGCCAAGGCAGGTGGATCACCTGAGGTCAGGAGTTTGAGACCAGCCTGGCCAACATGGCGAAACCATATCTCTACTAAAAATACAAAAAATTAGCTGGACATGGTGGCAGACATCTGTAATCCCAGCTCTTCAGGAGCCTGAGACAGGAGAATTCACTTGAAGCCAGGAGGCAGAGGTTGCAGTGAGCCAAGATCGCGCCATTGCACTCCAGCCTGGGCAATAAGAGCAAAACTCCATCTCAAAAAATATATATATATAATAATCTTTCATACGTTAGAACGTCAATATAAGTATAAAAAGTTTAAAATGTTTCCTTCCAAAATGAGATTTAATACATAGCTATTTTTGATAAATTGAAAAGTGTCAAGAAAACTGCTGTTCACATTTCATTTATAATCATGGTATCATCATAGTACCATTCAGTTTTCCCCAATAGTGTCTGGCATTTTTTGTTTGTTTGAAGCAGGGTCCAAATAATTGCAGTTAGCTGATATGTGTGTTAAGTCTCTTAATCACTAGAATACTTTTCCCCATCCACGTTTTCCTTGCATTTTATTTGTTGGAGAATCCTGGCTGATTGTCCAGTAATCCGAAGTTCCCCCATTCCGGCCTTTGCTGTTTCCACTGGACATGTTCTTCTGCCTCTGGGTGGATATAGAGGCTTGATCATTCTGGCTCAGCCTTTCAGCACAGATGCTTCAGAGGTGCATGGCGCCCTCACCAGGAGGCACACATCTGTACAGATGTGAGATCCAGTGTTGTTGTTTTTCCCTTTTGTCATTTTTATTTAAAAGACATGGGATCTTGCTATGTTCCCCAGGCTGGTTTTGAACTCCTGGCCTCAAGCATTCCTCCCATGTCGGCTTCCCAAAGTATGCTCCAGGCATGAGCCACGGTGCCTGGCAGATCCAGTATTTTTTGAAATCTCATGTTTTATTCTAACAATTGATCGAAACATGATAATCTGCCTCTCAGTGTGACCATGTTTTATGCTTTTCACTTCTTCAAATATAGTTGATACTCCAAGAAGATGAACCTTATCGCACTTACAACTTCTACCCCTTACACAGCCCCGGGGCTCCAGCCCAGTGTGGCAGGCGTGGCCTTGAGGAGGCCTCCATCTGGAGAGGTGCTGCCTGCACTTGGTTGCCTGTCAAGTGGACTGAGCCCTTGGCTCTTATCTCTGCTTCCTGTCCAGATGGCAGGACTCTGGCCCTGGGCCAGAAGAGGCACAGTGTCTTTGCATATAGTAAAGGTTGAATGAATACTTTTTAAAAATCCTAATTCGTATGAACCAAGGGATACTGACAGTGCTCCGCCCCAAATGACTATTGTTTTCTCGAAGGCTTTAAGACCATGTCTTATACCGTGATTGAATCAGGTTCTTTCCTAGGTGTCTACCTGAGTCACTTGGTCAGTGTGTCTCTCCCTCCCTGTCCTAAGGGGGCTTTTCATGTGTGACTGTGATCTGTCTGTCTGGTCAGAATCCAGCCTCCTGTTACTTGCCCAGGGTGCTTCCCGCAGTGGAACATTTGGCATCAGGTATCAGGAACGGAGTCAGTGTGCTGAAATGTTTGCATGAATATGGATTTTCAGAAAGCCTTGTTATCAGCAGGGCACACCTGTCTGTTCGTGATCTTTGCCCTTCTCCCTTTATTGGCATCATTTGGATGATACCTCTGATTGCCCTGCCGGGCTGGATGTGGAGCTGCTTCTCCCCATGTGTGTTGTCACTGTCTTGCGGCAGGAGACTTTTGCTTTGTTTGTCTGATGCTTCCCTTTTTTGGTTTTCCCCGGGCTTCCCAGCTCTTGGAGCACCCTTTTGTCAGCAGATGTACTTTTGTTTCCAGTTTTTAAATTCTAACCAAAATGTAGTTCAACTAAGATCATGGAAATAGGGAACGTAAAACAAATCATTAGCATAATGGAGGCAGAGAAGAAAGTGAAAGGAATTCAGTCCACCTCTTTGCTATACTAGGTATAGATGTGCCTCACCTGTGAGCGAGGGCCTTCCCGAGTAGCTGACGAGAAACTACACTTTTATGAAATAATTCTCTCAAATAATTAGAGATGCCTTTCCTTTAGTTAAAAACGAGACCTCAAAATACAGTAAATTCATGTCTAAAACTGTTGCAAACAGTAAGTAAAGTAATAGAGCAAAAATTCTGCTTAAAGAAGGCTATAGATTAAAAGTTGCAGGCCGGGTGTGGTGGCTCATGCCTGTAATCATAGCACTTTGGGAGGCTGAGGCAGGTGGATTACTTGAGGTCAGAAGTTCGAGACCACCCTGGCCAACATGGTAAAAACCCCCATCTTTACTAAAAATACAACAATTAGCCGAGTGTTGTGGTGTGCACCCGTAATCCCAGCTCCTCGGGACGCTGAGGCAGGAGAATCGTTTGAACCTGGGAGGCGGAGGTTGCACTGAACCAACATCACAGTACTGCACTCCAGCCTGGGAGACAGAGTGAGACCGCGTCCCAAAAAAAAAAAAAACGTTGCGGAGCTCAGAGGGCCAGATGCTGCTGCTCCTGGTAGTTTTGGCCTTGGCCCTTCCTCAGCTCCTCAAAGTGCCCTGGCCTAGGTGCCATTTTTTCAGTCACACAGTTGCTTTCATTGTAATTTTCTTAGCACTGTCTTTGCTCAGTGGATCTGTTGTTGCCATTCAGCAGTACATTTCTCTCTGTGTGGGAGCAAACGTTCTCTTCTCAAACCTGGTGCTCAGGGAGGATAGGAAGTGGGCTATTAAGTAGGCAGTGCCCTCGGGTTCCCAGCATGTGTATGACCGCCATGCTAACCAGAGGCGCCTGTGTCCAGCATCCGAGCACTGGAACCTCCAAGGTGCTCCCCCAAGTCAGGATGCCAGACATTAATTGGCAGGTCCCTAAAAGTTGCC
The DNA here is from genome assembly GCA_963574635.1 of Cheracebus regulus. Lineage (NCBI taxonomy): Eukaryota > Metazoa > Chordata > Mammalia > Primates > Pitheciidae > Cheracebus > Cheracebus regulus. The sequence goes on from CAUYQU010012090.1 coordinate 9,413, forward strand.
TCAAATACCATCTTTAATGCATTTAACTGAATTAGCATCATTTTTCTTTATGAACACAATAATTATAAATATCGTAGAATTGCCATTAACTTAAAATGGTCATATCTAAATTTTGGGATAAAGATAGAATTTAACTATTTTTATGCCCATATATAGGCAAATATAATAAAGCTATTTATGTTTAAATCAAGAAATCTAATCAAAGGTTTTCACAATCCTTTCACATATGCAGTCTCACTTATTTCTTGCTACTTCTGGTGAGAGGACTGACTGTGGAACACACGGGTATTCCTGCCTGTCCACAGCTCAGTGTAAACAGACCAGATATGGTCACAGATTAGAAATTACCATCACAGGCCAGGCAGGTGGTTCGTGCCTGTAATCCCAGCATTTTAAGAGGCTGAGGCAGGAGGATTGCTTGAGCCCAGGAGTTCGAGACCAGCCTGGGCAACATTGGCAAGACCCACCTGGGCAACTGGGTGAGACCCTGTCTCTACAAAAAACAGAAAAGTTAGTCAGATATGGTGCCACACGCCTGTAGTCCCAGCTAGTTGGGAGGCTGAGACAGGAGGATCGCTTCAGTCTGGGAGTTCAAGGCTACAGTGAGCCATGTTCGCACCACTGCACTTCAGCCTGGGTAACAGAGCAAGTAAAGAAAGAAAAAAAGAAAAGAAATTACCCTTACAGACGTTTTACTTTTATTTTTTTTAGAGACAAGTTCTCTCTGTTGCTCAGGCTAGACTCAACCTCCTGGGCTCAAGTGATTCTCCTGCCTCGGCCTTCTGAGCAGGGACTACAGGCACACGCCACCATGCCCAGCAACCACCACGTAATTTAGAAAAAAATTAGCCTTTGGCCGGGTGCAGTGGCTCACGCCTGTAATCCTAGCACTTTGGGAGGCCAGTGTGGGCAGATCACGAGGTCAAGAGATCGAGACCATCCTGACCAAGATGGTGAAACCCCGTCTCTACTACAAATACAAAAATTAGCTGGGCGTGGTGGCTGAGGCAGGAGAATCACTTGAACTCGGGAGGTGGAGGTTGCACTGAGCCGAGATCGAGCCACTGCACTCCAGCCTGGCGACAGCAAAACTCCATCTCAAAAAAAAAAAATTAGCCTTTTAGTTTTAGGAGCTTTCTTTTCACATTGAGTTTTAGTTTGGGGCCTTTGAACTTGGTCTTTGCTATTGGAGCTGAACTTGTAGGTATCGTTGGTCCAGCCTGAGAGCGACTCTGCTGCTGCCTGCTTGCCGTCCTCGCCATCAGTCGGTGTGATCATGTGTGAGGTTGTGGTTGTCCTCTTGGCTGCACATTTCTCCTTAATGTTGAAAACATTATCCCCTCACACTTACTTTTTCATTGACTTCTAATATCTTTACTCCTCCTTACTTTTAATTTTCCTATTAAGATACTTAGGATTATATGAAATTCTTTGGATCTAAATATGCACAAACAGAATTGTGTCACATAGGGTTTAATGTGGTAGCTGTTTAAACATATTTTAAAGCAACTTTTTTTTTTTTTGAGACAGAATCTTGCCCTGTTTCCCAGGCTGGAGTGCAGTGGCATGATCATAGCTCACTGTAACCTTGAACTCCTGAGTAGTTAGGACTTACAGGCATGTATCATCATGCCTGGCTGATTTTTATTTTATTTTATTTTATTTTATTTTATTTTATCTTATTTTATTTATTATTATTATTACTTTTGAGACAGTCTGTTGCCCAGGCTGAGTGCAGTGGCGCAATCTTGGTTCACTGCAATCTCTGCCTCCCTAGTTCAAATGATTCTTATATTCTCCTGCCTCAGCCTCCTGAGTAGCTGGGACTACAGGTGCACACCCCCATGCCTGGCTAATTTCTGTATTTTTAGTAGAAACAGGATTTTTCTGTGTTGGCCAGGCTGGTCTTGAACTCCTGACCACAGATGATCGTCCTGCCTCAGCCTTTCAAAGTGCTGGGATTATAGGTGTGAGCCACCGCACCTGGCCTTTATTTTTTGAGACTGAGTCTTGCTGTGTTGCCAAGACTGACCTCAAACTCCTGGTGCTTCAAGCAGTCCTCTTGCCTTAGCCTTCCAAAGTGCTGGGATTACAGGTATGAGCTACTGTGTCCTGCCTGCTAGCTATTTTTTTATGTTGGTGGTGGTGGTGAGGAGCAGTTACCAGGCTGTGCATGATTCAGGAATCCGGATGTTCCCACCACCACTGATTTTTCCCCGCAAAAAAATTTTTTAAATACTTTCTAATTGAGATAAAATTTACAAAACATAAAATTCATCATTTAAAACTCTTAAAGTATCCAATTCAGTGGTTTCCTGTGTATTCAGAATGATGGCCAGGCACGGTGGCTCACGCCTATAATCCCAGCTCTTTGAGATGCTGAGGGGCACAGATCACCTGAAGTCAGGAGTTTGAGACCAGCCTGGCCAACATGTTGAAACCCCATCTCTACTGAAAATACAAAAAAATTAACTGGACGTGGTGACACACGCCTGTAATCCCAGCTACTTGGGAAGCTGAGGCAGCAGAATTGCTCGAGCTGGGGAGGCGGAGGTTGCAGTGAGCCAAGATTGTGCCACTGCGCTCTAGCCTGGGATACAGAGGCAAGACTCCATCTCAAAAAAAAAAAAAAAAAAGTTATGCAACTATCACCACTATGTAATTTCAGAATATTTTATCACTGCAAAAAGAAACCCCATACGACTAAGCAGGCACTCTCTGCTCTTCCCTTGCCCAAGCCTCTGGCAGCCACTAGTCTACTTTCTGTATCTATGAATGTGCCTATTCTGGACATTTCATGTAGTAGCAATCATATGATATGTGGCCTTTTGTTTCTGACTTCTAGAACTTACATAATGTTTTCAAAGTCCATCCATGTTGTAGTGTATATAGTACCTCATTTTTTTTTTTTTTAATGGCTGAGTAAGAGTTCATTGTATTGATGGACTACATTTTGTTTATCCATTTACCAGTTGGCCATTTGGGCTGTTTCTACCTTTTTTTTTTTTTTTTTTTTTTTGCTATTTTGAATAATTGTGCTTTGAAAACTTGGTTGCAAGTTTTTGCATGAACAGACTGGTTTGCTGTTTGTATACA